>VZTM01039433.1:0-67500 GCA_013400555.1 Jacana jacana | reverse complement strand
TGCTTTGTAAACACAATTAAAAATGATTGGGAGGGATGAAGTACAAAGGTGGATTTCTAAGTACCCTTTCTGTTACAGGGAAAAAACCCTCAAAAACTCTTAGAACTTCTGCTCAGACAAGTCTGTTTTAATAGGCGTAATGTATAAATTGCTTTGATAACCACATTCCTCCACTACCTTTATATTTTGAAGTACTTGCTCTAGCTTTAATTTTATTAATGTATTTCTTTTATCTTTCATCTGAATAGTGTTCTGTGTGTAAAGTGACCAAATGTGATTAATGATGAATAGATTAAGATGGGACAGGGTGTTTGAAAAATGACTTAAGTAGCGCATGTAAGTCACTGGCTTTAGTCCCAAAATGCAAATTCTGGTTAAGGTAATGACTGGAAAATCATGATGGCACTAGTGTATGAGTTCTGCATTATTTGAAATTACTTTATAAACAATAAATAATTAGCATTTTGCACTGGGACTAGTTAATAATATCCAATAATTATTTCTATCGGCATTGGTATTTTAGAGTCAAAAGTATAAATGTAATTGACTTGCATGACTATAATTTTTTGCTCTCCGGAGTTTGTAACAGTTTTGCCTTGCAAGTAGCATGCTAAAGTTAATGTCCCATTAAAGGATGGTACTTTATTAAAACACCTGGAATCGCCTAGTTTGCAGTAGGCTTGTCTGGTCTTTCTGCAACGAACATTCTGAACATCCTTTAGGCTGGGATTTCAGGAGGGGGAAATTTGTTAATATGCCCACTCCTGCCTGACAAATGAGCATTATCGTCAATGTGGGTGCACGTTTCCACTTATCCTTTTTGTAGCTGAAAAGCTTTATGAAAAATAAATTAATAATGCATACTAAATTATGTCTGCAAGAGACATTTATGTATATATTGCTAGCTTCAAGACTGATTAGATTTACATTTCTTTAAAAATGGTATTTTTTTTTTTGCACATCCACAATGCCTTTAGAATGCACTGCATGATAGAAAAATGCAATCTTGATTCAATTGAATACCTGGGAGGAGTGTTTTTTTCCCTATTAATATGTACATGTGTTCCCCTAGAGTTTGTGTTATTTTTCCTAAAAGAGACTGTTCTCTTGAATTACCCTGGTCCAAATGTACGCCTTAGGATGCAAAACGCAGCAAAGTAGATGTCTTATTATCGTAACTTGAAAGTGGTCCATTTAATAACGGCCTGTATTAAACAAGAGTCTGCTAACTATGCAGGAAAGACTGTTTTTCACCGTAGAACATAAACCATATGTTTTAAATGCGGCTAAAAATGGATGCAGTGTGCTATTTCCTTCCACCTCAGCCTGCAGTGTATTACTTAGATTTGCAAGGCATAGCCACTGCTAGTACTTAACACCGCTGAAAGAGCCACCCTTCAAGGTTTTTTTAACCACAAAGAAAAGAGAAATATAGTAGCATCGATTGTTAAATCCTGGTGCTTGTTACTCACTGCCCGCACACAGAACATCATGCCTTTGTAGCAGTGAGGAGAGTTGGTATTTATCAGGGTTCAGAGCTAGTTCAGCCACACACTTGACAAATTATTTGTGGAATTGTTGTATTCACAGTCACTTAAATAAGAATCTGTCAACACAAGGCTGTGCTTTGTTGCAGCAGGTCTCACAGTTTTTCCTGCGCACTCAAAGAATGATGGATTGGAGGTAATGCAAATTCACTACCATTTTATATGCTGGTGCCTTCTTCATAGACAGGAAACATAGCTCAGTATCATCTTGTAAAATGCCTTAACTGTAAAGGCCTAGTTCAGTGTTGAAAGTGCTTTTTAAAAATGGTATGTTGGAACAGGGAAATGTAATTCAAATATTTTCCTCACGTCTCATTTTAAAGACTGTTTGTCGGAGCAGGTGTGCATTCAGATTTTTCCCAGGCTAAGTAGGACACGTGCTTATCTGTACTTGGTAATTAAAACAAATTAATAAATACAATTATTTGATTTTTATGGCAACTTAAAAGTTAATACTGCTTAACGGGATATTAAATTTAAAGAGCTCACGTAGAAGGAAAAAATGCCTATTTTGGTGACTCAATCTGCATTGCTGATAGTAAGTTTTTCAGTAATATATCAAATAATACCTGTCTTAAGACCTATGACCAGTTTTATAACCAGGTACCGTTCAAATGTAAAAAACATGACCCTTTCACAGAATGGAGCTTAAAATAGTAAGTAAAAAATCTTATCTATACTGGCATACATTTTTTTAGGTTGCTGTGCAGAGCCAGAATGTTTTGCCCAGTACCAAAGGTGACTACAAACCTCTTACCACTTTCTACCGCTGCTGAAGTTGGAGCTTTTCCCTCCCCTGCTCCCAAACCTGCCACAACCATAAGGGAGTGCAGGAGCCCCCCAGCAGCCCAGGACAGCACTGGGGAGGGATGGAGGGAGCTGGAGGCAGCTCTTGAGGATGTTGAAATGAATAAGGAGAAATGACAGCATGCACTGGACAAGGCTTTTCTAGAATGTTCTCATTGCAGCTGAATAATTCAAGTTATATCTCTGTGACTTTTTCTTTCTGGTGGTTCAGGAAAATTGATCTTTCTGCTTTAG
Organism: Jacana jacana; assembly: GCA_013400555.1. Lineage (NCBI taxonomy): Eukaryota > Metazoa > Chordata > Aves > Charadriiformes > Jacanidae > Jacana > Jacana jacana. The sequence goes on along the minus strand of VZTM01039433.1, from coordinate 64,912 downwards.
GAAAAAGCTTCTCTGTGAGGGAGAGGGCTTTCTCAGAGGTTCATTTCAAGTGTAAGGAATGAGCTTGCCAGGAGTTAAGGACAATCACAAATCTTACCTTGTACTGCCTCAACTTCAGGGTGCTTCTCTTTGATTTAGGACACTAATGAGTGAATTTCATTATGTGTATATAAAAATGTTTTCAAACCCTCAACAAAAAATTTTTGAGAGTGAAAATATGACAAATATTATCCAATTGTGTCAATGGTCTAATGGGAGGCCCAGATGAGTGCACTATTGAAACCTTTGTAGGTTAAAATAAGCCCAAGTCAAGTCAGTGGATATCTTTCCGTACACTTCAGGTGGGCTGGCTCTTAACCCCAGCTACTGTGAGCCTGAAGCTTTCAGCTTGATCTGAGCAGGCACTCTGGATTTCAGTGCATGCTCGAGAGGTAAGTAATTAGCTGGTGTGCAAATCTGGGGTGAAGTAAGCTGCCCTGGCATCCTGCTGCCAAAGCTGCTGTTTTACATCGTTGCGTTATCCATGGCGAGAGAACTAATATACAGTACTGTTTACTTTTGTGTTGGCTGAATGAAAGGAAGTGGTTTGATAATAAAGAGCATTGTCTTTTATCACAGAATCTTCATGGTCGGAAGGGACCTTTGAGTTCATCATTATGTGTATGTGCCACCTGGACTCTTTTTGTCTCCTTTCTGAGTGGTCTACTTTGACTTGCTCTGATTTTTTTCTGTTCGAAAGTGTATACTTCTTACAAACCAATAAACAACATCCATTAATTTCATGCATGTGAAGAGTGTGAAGCACTGCAGGACAGCACCGTCGACCCTCTTTGTTCAGGGGGACGGGTATCTCTACAGTGTTATCTGCATGTAAAGACATATTTGAGCAGTTTAGTTGATGACATTTCATTAAAAACATCCCTGTCATGCAGCGTTGTATATAAATTAATCTGCTCCTACTAGACTTGCAGGACACTGCAGGTCCTCCTGTACCTCTTCGCTTTTAGCCGTGCCACAGGAGTGCACCAGTGCGTGTGGGCACTGTGGTACCTGCTGGAGGGACCAATACCTCTGCCGGTGTAGTGGCTTTGGGGCACTGTGACCACAGACGCTGCTGTACTCGCCTGGAGAGATGAGTCATGACATCTCTGCTATCCAGGCTCTCTTCAGCCTTGTGGGGAGGCGCTCTGCAGCCTCGTAGAGTTTTCAGGCTTTTCTAGTATTTCCTCTAGCAGCCTTTCAAAGCATTTGGAAGCTCGATGCAATTTCAAAAACTACAGATTGACTTACAGTATGGGATATAGTATTTTCACTTGTGTCTAAAAGCGCTGTTGTGTGGCCAAAAGTTAAATCGCCAAGAAATCACACATGGTTCACAACACAGCTCTGTGATAACATTAAAAGTATATGTAATATTTTGAAATCACTGGCCAATTATTTCTAATAGTTTCGTGATAATTTATGTAGAGAAATCTCTCTGTTGGATGTGTTCCTGCTTTGGTCTAAATGTATTTTTGAACACGCTGTCAAACATCCCCATTTGGCACCTATTTTGTTTCACTGAATTTCTTTAGTATGTCCAGATCTCTTGCCAATATATTTGCGGAACATATTTTGACAGCTTTGTCACCAAATTTGTTACTCCTTGTGTTTGGAATGGGTATCAAATTGTGGATATTAATGTGTGTGTTTCCTTTTGGTAGAGACTCAACTGGATAATACCTTTGTCTTCTCTGATGGTGAGTATAATAAAGTGAGTGAATGTGTATATTTTTTTACCCATTATAAATGTTAAGATTTAAAAATTACAAATGTGTTGGTTTGGCTTTATGCTTGCAGCTAAAAGCATCCTGAGCAGAATATCCTTAAATTTTAAAGAGTTGTAATCTTACATTCCTTATTTACCCAAACTTTATCATGCAAATAAAACATGTGTGAAGGCAGCGGTTCCTCCCTCTCTGTACACACACATGCGTGTGCATTTATATATCTAGGTATGCTTTTATTTCAATATGCTTGGATTAAGTAGACTATTGAATTTCAAATCATTGTGTTCATTTATAAAATAGTCTTCCTATTGAGTTTGTTAGAGCTGAATGAAAATGGTGTATTTAAGGCCGATCATAATCTTTTCCGTCATGTTTTTCTTAAAATGGCATTTCCAGATTAAAAGAGATGACAAGATAATGCATGTTGAAATATAAACGTCTGCTTTGTGCCTCTGAGACAGCGGCCGGAACGATGAGGGCTGCTGAGCTGGCCCACCCTGGGAGCCCTCTCGGAGGCATCGCAGCGGGTTGTGTTTTTTCCAGCTACGTAAGTTCCTGCGATTCCCTTTGAGTGAGCGCTGCCCGCAGCCCTGTGCCAGATTGTTCTCCATGGCTGGGCACAGACTGGGGTGAGGACTCACCCCTTATAGCCCTGGTTTCCCTGGACACAGCCTTTGCCCCTCGTTTTAGCTGGTATGGAGATGTGATTGCCCCCTGCACAGCTTATTGGTGCCTTCACCATCCATCTCTGGGTGCGCGTAAACCTAGGTAACGCCCTGACACTAAATGGATGAACTGGATATGCGTGCTATTTTTCAAATAGTGTCCAGAGAAATAGGCTGGAAAGATTTAATTAATTAGTTACCTTTGACAGCAGAGGCTAAATGCGACGTGGAGGACTTATATTTCAGAATTCAGTTTAAATAAGGCTTAGCGGTTGCCATAGCTCCTGATTGTTTTTGCTCTGTTGTGGATAGCGTAGTAGTTGGAACTACTTTTGGTCACCCTTAAAGGTAATCTTCGATGTGGAGCACGGTGTGGCTCTCAGTGACAGCACTTTCTCTGAAATGGCATTTGCCCCCAGGAACAGTAGAAAACCTGTGCCTGCTTCTAAGGGCTCCTTTTTAGGCCACTATCTAGTGTTCTTTAAAAGATGCATTTCAGTTGGCATAGAGCTCTGATTATTTTTTTTTTACTGCTGGCAGATAAGTTGTTTACTGTGCTGAATAATACGTATCAGACAGGAAATGAATCCTGAAACAGCTGGTTTTGCTGCTGAGAGTAAGTACTCTTATTTTTGAAGCGTAAGGATTGGCTTTAAAATATCAGCGGTCTTTCTGAACTGATATGTGTTGCCTCTAACAAAGTTCTTAAGAGACAACAACAACAAAATAATTTATCTAGTTATGTTTTATAAAAATGCAATTGTGAATCTAAAATATCTGTGGAATAAAAGGTAGATTATTTTTCAAAGGGGACTGTCAAGTTACACCTTTAAGATCTCTACCTTAATTCCAGTGACCTGTGTAAAACCACGTCTTTCTTTTTTTAATTTTAGATGGCAACTGCCTCATCAGTTCTATAAATTGAACTTAGATTGAACCACAAATAATTTTTTTTAAAATAAAATATTATTTAATGTCTGACATGGAGTATGATATGTAATATGAATGGAAAACACTTCCAGTACTGTTTAGTCTTTAATTCCAATTCTGTGGTCCTATGCAAGAATATCTGACTTTTTGAGCAACTTCTTCCAGCTTATCTGGACGCAGACCACAATCAGGGCACAGGCACAAGGAGGGCATCAGAAGCTTTTCCTCAAAAAGAAATTATATTAACTTCAGATGACAGAAGTAGGATGGCTATTCTATGTCTGTACTAGATATAGCTTATATAATGCATTTTTCAGGTAAATTATTTCTCAAGTCTGAAGCCCAGCTTAAGTGAGGGCAGCAATCTTGTGCCAGCTGCCAGCATTCTCCAGAGAAATAGGAGCAATAGGCCATAGAAATGGCCTGGTCATAACATACTTTTCTTGCCATTAGAGAAGAAAGTAACGTAATAGCTGCTCTGCTAGTTTCATAATACCAAAGAATTTCCTACAAAATAGTGGAGGCCAGGGCAAGGTGTGGAATAAGTTAAAATTATAAAGAACAGACTGACCTCCCATTGATTCAATTTTCTTTTTGGTTGGAAATTCTGCATTATACAATATATATTTTGCTTGTCAAATTTGATATTGACTTTCTTTGTTCCACAGAAATTCTGAATTTTTGCTACTTGTTTGAACGATTTTCACACAGTCACAACAGAAGAGAAATCAAACACTCTAATCCAGACAAAGTAAATCATCAGCTGTTCTGCATAATTTTGTTTGTTAGCAGAAGACTAACTCTTCCGGACAACTTCTAACAGATTGCTAAATACGCAAATAATTTGCTTATTAGAGGTGATATTTATCAAAAAACTCAGAAGAACCTATGCACTGAAATACATTCACCATGAAGTGACCTGTTGGAGACAGACCTTAGCTCCTGAGGAGAAATGAAATGCTTAGGAAGGTTCTGTGAAACACATGAAATTATTGTGTATATATAAGAAGTAATCATGTCATCTGTTTTTTTCTGTTTCCTGTTGATTGACTTTTATAGCTTGCAAACATTATGCTGGATTGTAAATTGCAATAAATTTAATCAAGAATTATTTTATTCAGCCTACTAATGAGGAATAATAGCGTATGTATCAATTAGACATGTCAATTTGTGTGAAGAAATAGATTTACAAAGGGATAGTAGGTAAAAAAAATATCATTGGTATCAATTCACTTCATTATTTTTAATTTGCTGTGAATATTGAGTGCTTCCAACATAAAATCATTCCTCAATTAAAATAAAACAGCTGTACTCCTACCAGCTTTTCCTTGCTTGTTGTTGCTTCCAGATTAGCAGTTGTCATTGGCTTCAGTCTCATGTCATTTCAGTAATTTCCGGCCATAAATGGGTAAAAAAAAATAAAATAATAAAAATCTTTGGCTGGTCAATGTACTAAGTAATGTATGTAATTTTATTTTATTTTTCAGACTTCACTGAAAGGGCAGAAATACTGTAGCCACAATGTTTGGTGGATATCAGAACCGTGACAAAACCCCGACCGCTTCTGTCCTCCAGTGTCAGCAAAGCAGTGGAAGTTGTGAGCCTTTTATTCCTTTTGGCACTTTTTTATTACACTGGATTCCCTTTTCTTTCCCCCCAGGAGATTTCTAGTAAACTAGATCCCACAACTGTGTTGGAGTATAAATGAGAGAGATGAATTCTGAATTGGATTGGCTTGTAGCTTGCTTTCATTGTTAGGATCTAACAAGTCCCTCTCCTTCCTTTGTTAGCAAGTCTGTGCTCTTAGTTTTCCATAGCGTCACTGGGCATGGTTGTGGTTTTGAGTGACATATGTAGCTCTGTTGTTGTCCTTATTCCTCTTCAGATAGATCAAAAGAGTGACAATAAGAGCACATGTATAGAGAAGTATAGGACTTGCAAAAGCTATTTCTGCCAGCCCAGATCTGAAAACTTGGTGGATAATTTCTTCTGTTAGCTTTTGCTTTTCTAGTATTAAGTTCCTAATGATCTGACAGGATTTGAAACTGGTCTACTTTGCCTTGTTATCATCTAGCTTTTATTTTAATGGAAAGTTTAAAAGGTGTGGTTGGTATATATGATGTAAAAAGTATGCAGAAAGAATCAATAATTACATGGGTTATATTTTAATAGAAAATAATATTCTCTTTCAGATGACTGTGGTTTCAAGTAATAAAGGTAGGTTGTACTTCTGATTATTTTTTTCTGCAGCTGGTGTTGCAGATTTCAATACCTTTAGATCCTACTGCCCAAATGCATTTTACTGTGGTGTATTTTTATTATATTTTTTTGTTACCAGTGAGAGCTTTCTGATAGAATCCCTAAAAGAGAATTTATGTCTGTGGGGAGACTGAACACATGGGATCTGAATCCTAGTTAACAGTGAATTCTCTATTAAAAGAAGTAAAAGCTTATGAATATTTTCCTCAGTTCTGAAAGTGGAAGCTGACACTAGCTTGTATCAGAGAATTTTAACTAATGATTATTACGATGCTCATTTGCTAATTTGCTTCTCCGGAACTGGAATCAGTATGCTAAATATGTGTGAAGTTTTTGGAGCTCGTGATAAAATTTCAGCTAGCCAAAGACCTATCTGCATTTCACTATTATCGAAATAACAATAAATATCAGTGAATACATTAACTATATTTCTTTTTGTTAATTCACTCAATTTAAGTAGAAGATCATTGCATGAGCTGTGATTACATCTTCAATTTTTGATAAATCTAAGTTGCTATCATTTAGCACTGAAGATTTGTTAAAAAAGGGATATGTGAGTTTAATGCTATTCTTTTGAATAGGTACCTACATATATCAAAATTCAATAAGAAATGTTGTTGAAAACCCTAGGCATGCCTAATGTATAGATATGCTATTTGTAATCTACAATTTTGCACCTACACTGGGACTTGGGCTGCTGAATTTATCCCAGGCAATATATCTGGGCAATGTATTGCGACACATTTGATGTCAAACTTCTTGGGTGATGTTTGGGGAAATAATTATCTTAGCTGTAAAACAAACATAAGAAAGCTTTCAAAATTCTGGGAGAAAATGACAAACAGGAAATTCACACGGCAGGATTGATTGCCGAATTTCTTAAATTGTAAATAATTATGAGTTGGGATACTGTTATTTACAAATAAACTTTGTTTTCATCAGTTAGTATCAACATCCACTGTCGATCATTTTTCTATTTGTTTCCTATGCTCCAATCTTTAATGTTTTAAGTTGTCTCTGTTCTGTGTCGTGTTGGTGTTGGGTTTCTGTTAAGCAATATAGTTACTGGTCTAATAAATATGATCATTGGTTTTTGCATGGGAAATTTGACATTTTTAATGGGTGAACTTACTACTGTCATTTCAGAACAACAAACATCTAAAGAATCTTTCAGCGTACTGAGAGAAGCACAAGTCAAAGGATGGCACTGATGAGATGAGACCAAGGAGGAGGCTGCAGCATCAGTCACACTCCTGCCCTGGAGCCCCAGTCACACACTTGCTGGGAATGATCCTGCAGATCCAGCTCTGGCCATTCTGACTGCCAGCCAGGCACTTTGGCACAAGTCATAATGTGGAACCTTATTTTTGTTTCTCAGTGGAGAACCCCCACCTACCACAATCTCATGTACTGTTCTGGTTGGACTTGATGATCCCAAGGGTCTCTTCCAACCTAAATGATTCTATGATTCTATAGAGTCGGTGCATCTGTTACCAGACTGCTGTAGCAGCTGAAGTTTAAACTTACAAAATTAGAATGTTAGTAATATGCAGGTTGGGTTAATGAGATGAGGAATGCATTTGGAATCAAATCATAGAAGGAAAAGAATTATTTTCTTTCTTTTTTTAGGTCCTTGAAACAAATTCATCATCCCTTTTTGTGCGCTAGTCAGTATCCTACAAATCAAAAGCAGATCTTTTAAAACCAAGGTTGAAATTAATTTTATTAACTATGTGTCTTAGTACCTACCCTGTTTGAAAATTACTTCTCTATATGAAGCTGTGACTAAGTTTACAAACTTAGCAAGACCTTTAGAGACGTGCTTTGTACAGGCATTCAGTATTGCTCTACACACCAATGATCCTTTAGTATAATAAAATATATGTCTTCACTTCTTTACTAGAAGTTATAGAGAAGTCTTCTGATCACCCAGCTATGAAAAGCACCGTGACTGGTTCTGCCCAGAAGCTGCATGAATACATGTGGAGCAGAAAAGTTGCTCTTTATAGCCAGCTGTAAAATTCTTTCGAAGGCTGTGAACGTTCAGCCTGAGAAGGCTTTTCTCGCCAAGATACAGAATAGCTTCAGCATACCAGCCTTCAGCATTATGGAGTCAAGATTTCACTCCAAGACTACACTTTGCTGGTGGAACTCAAAGTCAGTCACCCCGTTTCAAGAAGAAAAATGGTGTTTGATTCCAGTAAGCTACCCAAAAGACACTCCAGCTTTGACAAGCGTTGTAATTAGTTGCTTTTGTGCGTTTCGTACACAGTGGAAATGTGGTAAAATGTTTTTCACATGATTCAACATTGCCAGCAGATAACCATTGGAGCATTAAACCAAGAGAATTTATGTATATCCTACGAGCTGCAGGAGGATAAGAAAATGTAAACAAAAGCTATCAGCTGAATTTTTCAGATGATGCCATTCCTTTTCTTTCGTTAATCTGATTCCTTTTTTGATGTTACTTTTTGTCAGTTTCTCTAGAAACTGATTAGAAAACCCTAAACTAATGTGAAAATGCTTTTGTTTCTATCCTAGTTTTGACTCTGAATTTTTGTAGAACATTTTCAGTTTAATTATGCAGCACTAAAAATTGCAATTAAACTGAATTTGCAATTGAAACTGCTCATTTTAGTTAACTGTCAAATTTACTACGGCATTGTGAAATAGGGGCCTTTATTATTATGAGGTGTTTTGGAAAAAATGACTTTTTAAACAGGAGAAAAATGTCACCTCTCTCAGTCCTATCACAATAAGCCAACCAGTGAAGGCAGTAACTTTCTAAACACAATGGAATTTGTTCCAGGTGTTGTCTTACATTATTGGTGTGCTGCAAGTACGGACAGTATTGAATAAAATCTCTTTTTGCATATCTAATCTGTTTTGTGAAATGTGTTTTTCAAATGTAGGTGGAAGGCTGATGTTGCTTTAAAATAACCTACTTGTCTTAGGGATATCTGATGTGCCATGTTTTGCAGGATGCTATGACGCAATTTGATGGATATTGTGTATTATATGAGACTGTACAAATCTTAATATCTCTGTTCCTCTGTTTTAGCATGTGATGTACAGCTCTGTGTACATAGAACATCTCAGACTAGTGTCTGAGACTACCCTTTTCCTCTAAGCCCTAGGCATTTTTATCACTGTGCCAATAAAAGGAAAGGGATTTATGGGGTACTGCTTTTTAATTCATTCAATTCTCTGTTCATTGTGAGGTTAATGTTGTTGATCTATTTTTCTCTTGAAACAAATAAAAACAATATGCGCTGACACTGACTTTGACTTTTGACACGGGAGATAGAGGTCAACATTTAATCCTATATTTATAGACTACATGAACAATATTATCTGTATTAAAAACTGTTCACTCAGTCCTTGTCATTTTACAACTTAGTTCAGTAGCTTATATCACGTTGAACGTTTTCTCCAACTCTGATCAAGGTGCCATCATTCACAATGCTACACTTAAGGAGTTGTCAGCCTTTCCATTAAAACCACCTTTTTTCAGGGGTTCATAACCTGACTAGCTTAAAAAAAATGCACCGAGAGTGACCTGGGGGTTTATTTCAAACAAAATATACATTTAAAAATACCCCAAACCCACAACCCAAAAAACCAACAAAGAACCCAAATGAAGCCCGGAGCTGACTTGTTCAATAGCCATTTTTATTTAAGTGATTAATATGATTTATCAAGCAGGTATAACACTGCCTAAATATTCATCCATTTCTTTCTTTCTGAGATATTCTTGGCTGTTTACATTTATAAGTAGTGCTCACCTGTCTACTAACAGATGCCTCACGCCCAGACTACTCAGGAATTGCACACTGGTAACACAGTTAGTGACCCGACTATTGTAATGAATACACACGGTAGAGCTGTACCTGTATGAGCCCCTTCACAGATGACCTTACAATTCTGTAGACCATTTTCCTTCTCAAATGGAAACAAGCTTTTATTAAATTTTATTTTTTTTTTATACTTTCAGGAAAGTAGGAGGAAGGACTATCCTGTTTTATTTGCGGTGGATACAGAGGTACCGCAGTGGTGTGAGAGCGTTTCTTATGATACGGAGCAGGACCTTTGGATCTCTGGGGCAGGTAAAGTCATTTCACTGGGACAAATCCTTAGACCATCTATGCTGTTCTCACTTTCCTGGGTATAATGACCTTTGTTAATTTTATGAGCTAAGAGCTGGCATGAGTAAACACTTTGTTTCATTCTTGACTGCAGGATAAAGAAACCGAATTACTAATTATTTTTAACCTGTGTTTGGTTTTAGAGATTATCCTTTAGTCAAATGCAAAAAGTTTGAGATCAAAGTTGTCTTCCAATGCAAACAGGTGGTACAGGTCACTAACACAATGAGCATCTATTTCATTGGGAGTAATAAGAGTGAAAAAAAGGAATAACCCATACAGTTCAATCTATGTGTTATTAAAATAACTTGCCATATACCATATTTAACTAAAAAAACCCAACAAATAGCTAAAGCAATCTGTAAGTTTTTGAAATAAGTGACATTTTATACATATGCAGCGATCCACGCTAACTGCCAAGGGTTTTTTAAAGTAAGGTTTATAGAAATGAATACGCATTTTTAAAAAGCATTCAGTAATTCACATATCATTCTTGGAAAGCAGAGATTGTACCGTGTTTTGTGTGTGTCTGTCTTAATAAGGGCTGTGAAACTGAAACGGTGATGGATCGCATTACATACCATGCAGCTCTGAAAAGTTTTTCATTAAAATGAACTCGTAAAGACTCAGTGCTTGCTTCTCAGCAGATGGCAAGAGGTGTTTATTTGCCTTATGGAATTCTTTCTGTTTATATACAGATAAATGGAGAGGACAACTCTGAAGGAGCCAGCTTGTACTTGTAGGGCTATTTAAAATAGATATCATTATTAAAGTATACAGGAGTTTCAGTTACACACTTTTTCTCACCAGCTCAACCTTTGCATTGAAACAGTTCCAAATATTGGACTTTCTTGGAAAAAAACAGAAATATAGCTTCCTGATGTGGAACCCTGTGTGATGAAGAGTTTAATGTAGGGGCTTTTTTTAATAGTAGAATCTTTTCCATTCTGTTTCTTTCTTTCCCTCTCCCTGACTGATTCTCTGTTAAATAGCTCCTGATCTATTTCTGGCACTTTTGAACTTTATTTCTTTTTCCTTCTCTTTTTTTCCTTCCATCTGTTTGTGGGCTTCACTGTCTCCTAGCTGCCATTCCCCATTATTATATCCTTCAATCTGCAAATCCTCTCCCATATGTGCTCTTGTCCTTCCCTAGGCCTCCTGCCTTTTGATTTTTTCCAGATCTCATTTCCTTTTCACCTGATCTGGCTTTATTCAACTCTGCTCTTGTCTATCTTTCAGCCTGTCTCAGGCCTCCCTTTTTCCCTCTGTCCAGTTGTGAATTCATAAACTAAACAAGACTTTGGCAGAAGAAGTCAACAAATGTGGTGTTCAGACCAGAACTTGACAGCTGGAAAAGGAAAAGGGGGATGCAAAAGCCAAACTTTTGATTGGACGGGTGTGAATACTTTTTAATGAATAAAATATTCGGTGAATGTAGCCACTTTTCTGCTTTCAAAGTTTCCTGCAACAGATCGAGACGTTCTGTATTTTATTTAGTTAATATTATTTATGAATTTTATTTGAACATATTCCTGCTATGTTTTCAACAGTTTATGCAAAGAATCACACTTTGTACTGTCTTGGTTATTTGCAAGGATATAAAATGTTCTATTTAAATTCCTTGGTTGGGTGAATTGCAGAATTGGGAATTGTGAGGACTGAAGACTCCATCAGTGCAAAATTAAAAATTCATATAGTTAGGGAATTATGCAAATTGAAATTTAATTTCTGATTTGAAGTTTGAATTTGGTTTTTCTAGAAAGATGATGTAAAGAACTGCCAAATATTATCACATCAAATTACATTTTAAATAGGAATAGGCTAAATGTCATTTATATTTGCCAAATTCCTCTAAGCTTCCTAAATATGGAATGTTACTAATTTGCAGACTGCATGATCTCTCTCAGTTTGGTATCTTGCATCTGTGCTACCTAAAAATGAAGCTTTAAAAAATGAAGCAAAGACCATCACAGTGATTGACTAGTTATGTTTTGTTTTGCTTTGTTTTGTTTTGGTGGGTTTTTTTTTCCTGAGCTGCTTTGCTGAGGAGGGATGTTTGCAGGGATGCCTGCACAGTGGGAGTGTCAGCATATTTACGTGTGTCAGGGCACATTAGGAGTGCATGCACCTGTAAAGAGTAAACATATTAAGACCATGTTACTCCTAACATGACAGTATCAAAAATACCTAGAGACATGCTGAATTTTGAATGAAAGACTAAAAGGCTAATCTAATAATTGCATACTCTGTCCACACAACTCCCATTAAATCATGTCCTGCCCACCTGAAACCATTTCAAAATGCCTGATCTTGTTTTAAATAAGTAAAGTTAAAAACCCAACGTTGTTTCTGCGATGACAGTGGTTTAGTTACAGTTCCCAATTAAAAAACATAATTCCCCAGTCTGAAAGCGTCAGACTGGATTACATTCTCTGGTAAAGGAAGAAAAGCAAGACTCTACTGTCTGGTGACCTTTATTTTGGCTGAAGGCTAATAGGCATCGAGCTCTGTAGGGAGAAAATTCTCCCAGGAAATGTGCATACTAATATTACTTTATTTACATTATTGTTTTCTAATTCAAATAAGAGTGGTATCAGTGCTATGTATGTGATTTCCCTGCGCTGCTTTGTAGCTGAAGTTGTTGCGGATCCTCCCTCTTTCCCAACCTCTGGGGTCTTGGTGGGTGTTAGGGCAGTTCTGCCTCTTGGTGCTTTGTCTGGGACAGGAGCAGACACACAGCTGGTCACAGCCCACAGGGGCTGGTGCTCTTCTATAAAGGCTGTGGCTGAAGGCTGCTGCTTCTCTTGCATCCCCTTGTCCAGCAAATTATGGCTTAGTTCTCCCTAGAGAAAACTGAGCATGTCCCAGATGGATGCTCTCAGTGTACGTGTGTGCTTTGTTGTGTAGCACATCTTATTCTTCACAAAGAGTCTGTCTGGGTTCCAGCAGTCTCTGTGCCTCATGCTGATGTCTAGGTACAGCAGAAAGCAAGGCAAGGGCAGGGGAGAGGCTTCGATCTCCTGAGAAGACAGTCGGGCTTCTGTGGTGGCAGGAAAAAGAGACCTTTTCTGTGAAGGACCCTGGACGGGCTGCACTGAGGAGGAAGAGTTGCAGGAAATACTTAAAAGTTGCTACTCAGAGAGAGGTAAAGGAAGAGATGTGTCCTGGAAGGACACAGTGGAATAAGCAGCCTTGTCTGCTTTGAAGGGTCCCTCCTGCAGGCTGTGTTTGGGTGCAACCTACCTTCTGAGATTCACATCCCTTCTCTGGTGCTCATTTTAACACATGCAGGCAGAATCACATCAGAGGTTCAGTAGGACAAAGTCATTTCACCCTCCTGCATCATGCAGGGAGTTTGAGTGGAATAACTGGTGGAGTCATATTCCTGGCATTTCTTTGCAGGGAAGTTGTAAATGCCATTCCTTGTATTACTATTTCTTCCCGCCCTTGCAGAAGAAGGCTCTGCCATAGGGGTTCCCTCCTGGAGTGCCTGAGAAGCCTGTGCTGTGCTATACCTTGCTGGCTTATGATCTCCTCTTGCCCATATGTGGGTTAGGAAGTGTTGTTTTTCCTCTGTTCTGAGCTAAAAACCCAGAGACCTGTTTCCTTTGATGCTTCTTTGCAGGATCCCCCAGTAGCCTTACTCTTCAAGAGGAGAAGAGCACGAGCAACCTTCTCTTCCGCACCTAGAGAAAACACCCTCTGAAAAGCAGCACCAGTGCTTTGCTGGCTGGTGAATGCAGGGACACTGAGCTTGCTTTAAGGCAATTCAGTAATTTCAGTAAACAATGCACCTTCAGGAGTGGGAAAAACATAACAAACTATTCTTATTTTAGAGAATGTTTTATTGCTTGCTGTCTGAGAATGGCCTCTGACGTGGAGTTAACCTCCACAAGTAAGTATGCGGTTTTCGCATCTATTTACTTCAGTTTTTACTCCTGTGAAAGAGATGAGGGGAAGAAAACAGGTGATGTTAGGGGGGGGCTGGGATCTGCTACTATTTGTCATGAAGGTTTTGTCTCCCAGGACATCGTTTGCTCATCTTAACTGGTAACGTTCCTCAAAAACCCAAATAAACTGCCACAGCAGTGATGAATCTTTGCTGATGGACATCAGATGTTTTGCTGGGCTTTAAAAGAGGCTAAAAGAAACCAAATTTTTCAATCTGCAGCAGATTTAACAGGTGTTCATATCAGAGAGGTAATGAAATATTGCCTCAGGTAGGGAAATAGTGATTTGGAATACCAGTAAATCAGAACCCTTTTCTTGTTCAAAGCTGACTGAACTTGCTTTCAGTAGTTCAGCATATCTTTGTTTATAAATCTAAATGCTATTGTGTTGTATTGTACTTTGCAGTGTAATAAATTGTAACATTCAACATTAACTGGTCAAGCTTCAGTGATAACAAAAGTTCAGCAGGCTGGTGGCACTCTGATCAATATTGCCTTCTATTTATAGTATTGTTACAAATTGAAGTTTTATTTAAATTAGACAATGCTGAGAAGCTTACAGTAGATCAATAAACTAAAATACAGTAACGGATTTTAATTCGTGGCTGATATGCTGCTACTCTTTTGTCACCTGCATCCTTAATGTCCCCTAAACAAAATCACATTTATGTACTCTGTAAGAGACAGTTGCCTGGCAAAACCATTTTAAAGAAGCGAGACTGTGTCTGTGCAATGAGCAGGAAAGATGTTGGATAGGAGGGAAAAGGCCAGATAGTTCTTTTTTGGTCAGGGATTTCTTGTTGGCTTGTTTTGCTCTTTTCCTATTCAGTTACATCTGTTTAGCCCAATGTATACATAGTATATGCCATATAGATAGTGCTAGTGCTGAGATTCTGCTCTCGTGTGTTTACACCAATGTTTATCCATTATTAGAGTACTGTTTTTCTGTTACTTCATCTGTGGTGTGAGATTAGGTTTTGGTTCAATACGATATGCATTTTTAATGGCAGCTACAGCCACCAGCTTTTGGGTTTGACTGGTAATACGACGACTCAACAACTGCTGAACAATTTTTTTAGGTACTTTTGTTTGAATTAAAATATGAGGTTATCTTGCAATTACAGAATTTTATTTGTCAGCTCTATCTAATCATTAGGTGATAGCTCGGATGTGAGCCACCAACAATATCTGAGCAATCAGCCCTGGGTGTGTGCATCGGCTGAAGACAAAGGAATTGACATGTTCCTGCTGACACAAGAGGTATTGTCAAGAATCTTAATTATATATTAATCACCATGAGCATTTGGCACAACCAACAGAGTCTCCCTAACACTATTCAAAATAAACTTAAAATGATGGTGCCAAGAAATCACTATAGACCTTTAACAATGCCACTGATTTCTCTCAAAAGGAGATTTGAGATGGGTGATTAATAGGAAGATTTGCCATTAGACACTGTTAATTTTTAAACAAGGACTAAATATTCTTACAAGAATTTTCATTTTGTTCTTCTAACAGCATGCATAGGTGTTTTAAAGCTGGGAGAATTTCAACCTGACCTCCTAAATGTTGTAGATAAAAGAAGCTGATGGGAAAAATGCCATATATACTGTACGTCTAACAAGATTTATGAGTTTATTCCTCCCAAAAAAGATCCATCACTTTCTTTCTAATATAGTAATTTTAAATGGCAAAGCTTGGGCTAAATGTCCCACTCCCAACATATGCTGAACTATTGTGTGTCCTGCTGGTTCACACGAGACACAGTGGTCCTGTGTGCTTGTTATGGAGACAGGAATACCCAATGTTCTTCTATTTCTTTATTCTGAACCTCACTTTGGATTCCACTGCTGCTTTTATTCCTTCCCACTAGAAGTTTCAGGCAAGACCAGAAGCAGGGCAAAGAAATAAAATACCTGCTGTCAAGAAGGCTGTGGCAGAAAGGCTTAAGGAGAAAACAGAGAGGTTTGTGGGAAACTAGAAAACAAAAGTTCTGGATTAACTAAGTAAAATGCTTCTCACCAAAGACTGACTGTTCTGTCATGTCTGGAATATATACAAAGAATGGACATTTGTGGCAGATGTTTGGGGTGTGTATATCTTTTGCTGGTGTCTGGACAAGGGAGGTGAGAGCGGAACAGCAGGGTGAGTGTCACGGGGTGTGGATGTGTGTGGGTTACAAGGGAGGATTATAGGAGACCATTGGGGTGCTGAAGTGGTAGTTGGTTTTCTCAGCCCTGGCGATACAGATCATTGTTCCTGTGGGAAACGTTCACTATAACAAATTGGAGTGTGGGATGGGGGTGAAAGCACTGAAAATCCTCTCTACGTGGAAGGGTCTGACCTCATGGGAAAGTAACTGCAGAGCTGAATATTTTGCACTTTCCCCATCTGGTGATTCTTTTGTCCTCCAAGTTATCTTGTTATCAGGGTCACTGTTCCTTGCAGACTGCCTGGTACTTGTGTCTCCTGAAGTGAAGTTTTCCTTTCCTTTTGACCTTGTATTTCCCTACAAGTCTCTAACTCTTTTCTAAAATATTTTTTATTTCTTTTCCTCCCTTTTTTTTTTCTGCCACCAGGCTGTTTCCCCTTCTTTTACTGACTGCTGTGGCTGCCCACCTTCTCAGTGTGTGAAGTAACATTGACATCAAAAAGAGAGGGAAGCAGAGCAGGCTTTCAACTTCAGCTGTGGGCAGAGCTGCGAGGCGGGGGAGCTGCTTCCTAGCTGCTGGAAACATCATCATCGTGTTCTTTGAGAATTTCTGAGGCTGGTTTCCCCCAGATCAAAATGTAAAAGAGACTCCACTTCACCCAGAGATTATTGCTATAGATGTCTGTGTGTGTACATATACACACATGCACAAATAAAACGTTTTCTTTAATCTTGACCTTCTCTCCTCCCAGATAGTCTTCCTCCTCCACCCCAGCAGTGATGAGAATCTCCCTGAGAGACCTAAACCTATGGAGTGTAAAAACTGGAGAGAGATTATCCTGTGCCTTTTTCTGGTTATTGTCATCATGCTCCCTTTTGGTTGGATGACAGCACCATGATCTAGAGAGCGAGCGATACAAGCAAACTGGCTGTACTCTGCCCCATTTGGCAGAGAATACTAAGATCCTCTGAAATTAAAGTTCATAGTTTTAATAGCATTTTTGAGACCTCATCTTGCATATTAGAACTTAGCCAGGTATTAGGTAATTTAGATAATAAATTCTCTTCAAAGTGACCCATCATCTTAGTATTTATTTTTTTTTCTAGAGGATGTAAGGCATAAAAGCAAGCTTTGTAGTTTTATATCTGTCAGCATGTCACATAAATATCTCAGTAACTACTGATCTTATCACCATAAAACTTCCATTTATACAGTTAGACATGTCATGTTGGTCAGTTGCACAAAAAGTTAAGCACATGCAATATTAAACTCCAACCCATGCCAGCTCCATTAGCCCACATCTTGAAGTTCTCTCTGAACACTATTAGAGGAGAAGAGGGGGAGGAGCGGGAGGCAGCGTTCGGGGGATTCAGACAAGGATGGACTCGTGTTGAAAATTACTGAAATGATGAAAGAGACTGCAGAGGGATGTTTGCAGTCTTAGTATTCCCCCGAAAATCAAAAGATCTGTTTTCTGTTTGATGAATGACTTTAATAGTTTTAATGACCTCACATAATTTATTTGATTGTATTGTTCATTTTTATTAGAAGATCAGTCTAGCAGCGTTTCAAGTTGTATCACCTTTGTGTGTCAAAATTGGACCCTGATCTCAACTTGCCATCTTAACATGTATATTACTTTTGTAACATTTTTATATTAAACAACAGTTAAATTCAGCAAATGCTAAAGTTACTTATTTTTTTTTTTCAGGATTGAAACTGGCTTCTAACTCAGACAAGGAAGAAATGTGTCTAAAAAGCAGTGTAAGCAGTTATTTATCTAGAGTACATTTTGTTGGGAGTAATAGTTTAGAAATTGTGCAATCTATTAATTTGATTTATGTTTAAAAAATTCCCATGAATACTGCAATTAATACTGATTACTACTCTTAAGCTCTGCTGCAGTTTGCGCTTTAGGCCCTGTAGGCTGAAGCAGTCTCTTTCTAGAAATAGCTTGCATTGTAAGTTATGTGTAGGTCCAGGCATTGTCAGGCAAGGTTTTGTTAAGTGATGGATTTATAAAATCATATATGTTTAAATGTGTGCCTAATTTGACCAAGTACTGAATTTGTTAAGTATGGAGAACAGCAAAAATGACTAAAAAATATGTAATTGATTCATTGTGAAGTGTGGGCACTAAATTGGGTACTTTCAGGTACACATGCCCTTCCATGGATACTTGCAGCAAACTGCAGGTAAGGTAAGCACTAAGTGCCACACATGTATTTGTGCTTGGGGCAAATGATTTTCCCTCTGGAGAATATTAAGAGAGTCACTACCTTTGCGTCTCTGTGCATTTGTTTTTTTACATTTGTGTGGATTCGGCAGTGTAGCACATTATTTACTCTAAGAAAGTCTCTCATACTGATCTTCACAGAAATACGTGAGGCTGCGGGTTTTTTTGGCAGCACTGATAGCAGAAAATCTCTCTTTTTCTGTTGTTAATGATACAAAATTGACTTTGCTATGGTATTCCCTACAGAAAACAGTGCATTAAAAATAATAGTGTTTAAATTTGGATGTGTTCGAGAATGTCACAATATGAAGGGTTAGTCCAGTAATTCAGAAACAGTAAGATACTCGCAATGCTAAAAACACGCATGCCGCGTAAAGGCACGTAGTCTTCCTCATTTCAGTTGAACCACTTACATGCAGTCTCCAATTTTTCACTTCTAAAGCTGTGTTTAATTTAAGGCTGGGTTGGGTGTGCTTGTCACCGAGTCCACCATTGGCAAGACCGGTCATTATAAAAATATTAGAGCCAACCTTGATTTGCCAGGATCCCAAATGAAGAGGAATCAAGGAGAATTTGAGTAGTGGCCTTTTTCTCTTCTCTTGAAGGAGACATTATCAACTCATTAACTACAAGCCTGCATAGAGGCCCCAACTGTGACTCTTAAAGCAAGAAATACATTTCTTGTAGTTAAGATAGACTTTCAGCATGCCAGCTGTCCCTCTTTTGGAAGGATTGGCCTTATTTTTCAAGTAGTACATGTGCCATCTTGATTAGCCAAACTCTTAATTCAATGCTGTTTAATGCTTTGTCTCCTCAAAATATCCCTTATATCCAGCTTTGATTGGTGGGTAGATGTACCAGTACTGATCAGCTTAATTACCAGTGTGAGGCAGCGCAATGCAGACATGAGGTAGCAGCACACCTTTCCCAGCATTCTGAGGTAATTAACCAAAAAATATTTCCCTGCCACCTGTCTAGCCTTGGAGAAAATCCAGTTTTCTTTCCTAGCTATGAGAAGAGGGGATCAGAGCAGAATTTGGGTAGCAGGATGGCTTATCCATGTATTTTCTGTTCTTCCTAGAGTCATCTGCAGTGATAAGTATGGAGGTGGAGGCTGCCACACCCTTTCTTTCCTGACTCCCAGTACAGTATCTGCAAAAAAAAAATCTGTGAAGAATTAAGGTGAGTCATACAGAAAACCCTGAGCTGGGATCTTCCAGGGTTCTGGAAGACTGAAATGCTGAATATACCTTTGGATGCATCAAGTACAAACACCCACAAAGTTTGGATTTACTGCGGCCTGGCTAAAATTTCTCATTTTCTCTCAGTTGTTCAAAGCTTAAACTCCACAAAATTTGGATTTACTGTGGCCTGGCTAAAATTCCTCATTTTTTGTTCTCAGTTGTTCAGACCCTAAACTCAATCCAGGAGCATATTAAAAACTTAAATTTTCTGCGTGTTCAGTGCTTAGAGGAAATGTGCTGTAATTCTTACTGTGCCCGGGTGAAAACATGTATAGTCTATTTACATTCATTATCTACAGAAAATTAAATATAATATCTTGTACTCCACAGTCTTGCATTGATATAGCATTCAAAACCAAGAGCAACAGTAAAAAACATCACAAAGATATAATATGGATAAAGCAATGTTGCTTTTGACTTCTTTAAAATTAATTTTGTTTCTTGTGTTATAGTGAGAAAGCGTATCAAAAATTAAAAAGTGATGATAGCAATTCTGGAATAACATCTGAGTTATGAGGGCTTTCCACATACATAGATTGTAACCCATGAGAGCTAACGGGTGTATTCACCCATACGTGAAGAAAACATCTACGGTTAAAGCATCCCAGCCAATCTAAAAATATTTTTCTAAGACACTGACATACCTTATGGTTTCAAGTGGTCTTTAACTGGTTTTGATTCAGTGAAGATTGTACAAACCAAATAACTTTGCCGTTATACTAAAGTCTATTCGAGTGTCATGTTTCCAGAGAACAACTCATGTTTGAGACAAGTTCAATTATCTGTGGTTAGATTTTTTATTTATTTTTTTTATGCTGGAATAGTTATTCCGCCATAGCTCAGGAATAGCTAATGGAATTTCATTCAAGCCTCATTTAAAAAACAAAACCCGCACTTTTTGGCAGGATGCAAGTGGGAAGAGATTTAGTCCACAAAATATATTTTATCCTGGCATGTAGAAGAACAGTTGGTGGAAAATGGTTTCCCCTGTAGCCTGTTAGAAACTTTAACTATCTGTCAGTGATTGCTACGAACGTGGTGCATGACATGTCATGAGAATTCACATAAATAAAAAAGGAAAAGCATCCTGTTCAGGACTGCCTTTATGGGAGGATTGGGAAGAAATATGTGATGAGGAAGAGAGAAGGGTTTTATGTTCAAAACTTCTAGGAATAGACCTCTGGAGCCCTGGCTGGGGTACTGAGACCTTCTATAGTAGTTGTCGTTGGATTGCATTTATTACTTTGACTGCCCTGAACTGAGGATGATGAGGAAGGTTAAAAGGGAAGTTTATTGTAGGCGCGAAAGTGTTCCTGGAGTCATTGTTCAAAACTGTTACAATACAAACAGAACTTACAAAAACCAGAATTTGGAATTGTTGATAAATTTAAAAGAAAATGTGCACAGGCTATGGAAACTTATACAAGTGGAATCTACAGCTTACCACTTCATTGGCAACTAAAATGAGAGTTTTAACTATTGGAAATGTGTTCATATGTGAATTAGCAACTTTCATCCCTGTTCCTTTAATACTTTTTATTTAGTTGAAATTTGTGATGAATTCTGGAAGCGTAGGGGAAGTAACTTGGTAAAAAGATCTCTCTTCCACTCATGCCATTTAATTGCTACCTTGCTAATTTGCTCAGGAGTGACCTGCGGCTATAGCTGAGATCAGGTGGAGTGCCAGAATTACCAAGCTGTACCTTGAGACTTCAAACTCAGGGTGTTTAACTACAAAGCTCTGAATTTTGGAAGCAATATCCCCCATTTGCTCTGCTTTAGTGCAAATCCACGTAATGAAACAGCATTAGAGTCGGTGCTGTTTGTGGCAGTGATCAGACTGTTTGCTGAGATGGTGGTGGCCGAGTCACGGTGTGGTGGTGTAGCGGTGGCTGCTTTTAATGGGAACACGTGGGGCTCTTTTCAAGTTTCATCTTGCCATCTTAGGCACCCAGAACCTTCAGTTAAAGGCCACAGTTATATGAGCAGCGGGTCTGCAAGCCAGCACCTGAGGAGGGGTCTGCAGCCCCAGGCTCAGAGGGTTTTACCAACCCGACACCGCCCATCTAAAGTGTGAAAGAAAAGCAGTTGAATTTCTTTCATCAAGGCAAGCCATTGACTTCTGTCTGTAGTTGTTCAGAAATAACTTTGAAAAATCCTCAGAAATATGAATGTACTTTGTAATGGTCTCAGTTCTTCAGTGATACTTATTTAAATAGGTTACTTGAATTCCTATCCATTTTTAGTTAAAATGACCATTGAGGCCATTAATCATGATAAAAGCATTAATTAAATAAATATCTGATTTGCTGATTTTTCATGTTCACTACTCTACAAGCATCTGGATTAGACGAGGAAAAGCCCAGGCATTTTTATTCCTGTGTTGTCTAAATACTTTTTGTACTTCTGTTTATTTGTTAATCTAGCTCTTGTCCTCTCTCTGGCTCTGAGGTGTGTAGTACTGTGGTATTGAAAAAATAAGGTCAGCAATTTTTATTTAGCTTTATGTCTTGCCCCAAAATGTCTCTTCCGGATACATTTTCTGACCTAGATTCGAGTTCCAAGCATGAACTTCTGGATAAGATAAGGAGTAATTGGTTTGGGTTGTTCTTTACCACTTGGATTTTTTGTTCTGTTTCGTAACTGTGCTGAGGGATTTACGTCTGGGATTCGATGTCTTTGTTTCAGTGGCTGTAATAAAATAAAATAAAAAACGTATATTTATTCAAGATTCCTGATGCAAATACGTTGAAGGGAAGTTGGGGGGTTTTCCCCATGGGAACATATCCTTTAATTCTTTGACTCCTTCCTTCAGAGTGAGAGAGAGAGAGACTTTAGTGTTATATAATGAAGTAGTTCATGGTACAATTAATATGATGTTGGAAAACAGTAACATGATATGCTGAATTTAAATAACTACAAGTGATCAAGGGGGACATCAGCATTAAATGCTCGATACAATTGACATAACAAATACAAGATGGCCACTACATTTAGGTTGAAATAGTCTGTCACCCACTGATACATTCCAGGCAAATTTGTTGATAGACTAAACATTTTGATAGTCTTTCCATTATTTCTTTGAGCCATCAGCTTTTAATTTTCTCTTTCTAGTTAATATACTTGTGTATAATTTAAACAGAAAACTGTTCTGTTTCATCATAAAAGATTTGTCTGTTACTTTTGGTGTGTAAATCAAGTGGACAGCAAAACATTCTTGAACTTGTTTTTTGAGGCATTTGTTGACAACAACAGGAAAAGAGATCACAGAGACCGCCAATAAGTGTGGACATCAATTATTTTTTAATTGTATAGGAGTACAGTACACTAATTAAAACTAGTATATCTTGCAATGCCAAAGGCAAAATTAATTATTAATTTTTATTAATATTCAGAAGTAGCACAAGGAATACATTAAAAAAGATTTTGTGGCTGTGACTGAGATCTTGTTTTGCTTTCTATTTTAGTAAAAATAGTATGTTTGCTAAATTTGAATAGTTAAATATGCACTGAAGAGATTGTATGCGTTGAACAAGAATGTTCTCTTTAGACTAGTTATCCAGTGACAGAATATAAGAGGTAGGAAAAATCCTTTAAAAATCCCAGGGCTTGGATTCAACTCTTTTACCTGACAAATATAAATACACGTTATCCTGCTATTGTTACCTTGGATACTTTAATTATTAGATAGGGTATTTTAGTTATGATGTCTCATATTCAGTAAAATAAACTACTTTCAACCTCTCCTGTGGTCCAGCTCATCAAGTTAGATGTGTCTTGCATTGATTTGACAACCCTGTTGTGCTTCTGGACGATGTTATCCCTCTGCCTGTGAGCAAGTTATTTATTTATTTATTTCCCCCACCAGTTAGACTTCAATCTGCTGTAGATAACTCATTTGGAAACTGCCAGACTGGTCCAGAAACCTACCAGAAAACAAATTTTTTGTATGAAAAAAGGTGTCTTTCACCCTGTTACTGACAAAATGTTAACAGGCTCTTTATGCATCAGTTCATCAGAATAAGTTACAGAATGTAAAATTTAAATATTTGGAACTCATAAAATTTTTATTAAAGCCCTTCTGAAGTCGTTTGTGCTTAGTCATTTGTGCTTAAACCTAAGCATGGGAGTAGTATGAGGAAAAAAAAAATACATAGCGGCTGTTGTGAAACCGTATAGTGGTTTGTAAAGGGATAGTTTGTGTCTGGGGTTGGTTTGAATATTATCTCCTGTTGTGATGGTGTACTAGAAATCTTATCAGAGTAATTGCATAGTATTGTTTTTTCTTGGCCAGTGAGTTTCAATCCACTTGACCATTTAAGATTAGGCAGGCAAATTTTTAGTGTTGTTTTTGTTTTTTTAAGCTGAACCTTGAAAGATTTGTCTGTCTCTAATGCTTACATGGAAACATTGAGTTCTACATCTCACCTATTAGTGTTAATTATAACAATTCCTATAGTCATTCATGTACTCCATAGAAATATGGTCATTGATGGCTGTATTTTAGTGTTTAGCTAAAATCTAAGATTTTAAGAAGATCTAAGATCTGTCATATTCCTACCTATTTTTGCAGTGCAGGGCCATAGTTCAAAGTTCATCTTTCTCTTCACTGTAGCATCTTGAGCTCCTATTATAGCAACAGATATTGCTGTAATAGCAAACTGCTCTGCATGTTTGATTGTTAGAAATACCCAGAGCTTGCTTTCCAATTTGTTATAGCAAAGCAAGATACCAAAAAACTTAGTTTTCCAATGTTTTACTTGCGTGTTCCACGTAAGTGTAGATGCTACTCCTGCCCTCTTCTAAAACATGTCTCTTGCCTTAGAAAAGTCAAGTTGTGCCATGTCTTTGAGTTGTAGTTTTGTTGACAAAAGAGAGAGTGATAAAAATATTCCACTTTAGTTAACCTTCAGGCCTGTATTGCCCATGTATTCCTACCTCCTCAGTGCTCTGCCCAAGGCTTGGGAAATGGCACAAGTAATGTTTCTGGTTCCCTCACATCTCTGTGCTTGTGTACCTGCACGCATGTCACAGAGTAGCGGAGAGGAGGAGCCTCTAATTCAGTTTGCTGTCTCCTGGAGGAATCAGCATATGTGGGAAGAGTAGGCTCTTGCAGGCAAACACTATTCTTCATTCTACTTTGAAGTACTTGCCTTTCCAACTTGTCAGTAAAAATTGACGAAATACAACTCACTTATAAATAAAAAAAAATATCAAAAAGGTACCCATCACCATTCTGGAAAAGCAGCTCTCAGAGGTTCTCTTGGTAATTCTTCTGCTGGCTGTCCTGAATGTACTGCTTTCTCAAGTGAGTGCTGTGTGTTGTCCAGGAAAACCGGAGAGCACCTTATGGAATAACATCAAAGGGCAGCACTTGACAAAGACAGGCAATTTAGATGCTCAGTTCTGGAAATGTATTGACTGAAGATGAAAGCTCTTTAGGGAAGAGACTTTGTCTTCTATTTATATAGAATCTTGCATAATTTAACAAATGTTGGGGACACTATTAATCTCATCCAACTTTAGATGTCTACAGTGTAGCTGTCAATCTTAAGAGAAGATCAATTGCACTCTAAAAGTGCCTGTTTCTCTTCACTGACTATAAAGGGAGCCCTCACAAGTAGCTCAGGTGCGGATAGCTTCAGCTGCATATGGGCAGCTGAATCCTGCTCTAAACTACTATCTAAGATGGTAAAATAACAGTAGTTGATATTTAAAAAAATCCTCAGAAACGTACCTTGTTCTTAAATCAACTAAGAAAAATATTGTTAACTGCTGGGTTTTGGTTGGTATTACATTCCCAAGTGAAGTGCCAGGGATTGGTAGCATATCCACAACAGCATCAATCCCTTCATAGTTTCTTGAAACATTAGTTCATAATATAAATATGAAGACATTTGCTTGCTCAGAGCGAAAGAATATCACTGAACACCTGGGTTGTCAATACTGTAATAGCAGTTCAATAGGAAACGCTATCTCCAATTGAAAAGACAAAACAGTATAATTAACATCCTTATGGAAATGGCAACAAAAAATATCCTATGCCGCTGTTGCTAAATCCTCTGGATCAGCTGATACTTTTTTTGGACATCTCAGAAATTGTTTACTGGTATTTTTCAGAGTGGAAATGTTGTTTTGAAATATGAAAGAACATCATGTTCTTCTAAAGCAGTGCCAGTGTCTTATTAGTGGCAAGTGACTATGCTTAAAATGTCGGCCATGAAGAGTCTATATACACAGTGAATCAGCCATCTGTTCAGACTGAATAAGAGTGTTTTAGCCAGCATATATGGACTGATATTAGTGTTTCAAACAGTGGGTATAAAATCCATGGCTGCAGCTGACCTCTATTAGAACATAGTCCATTCAAGATAAATATGTGACAAGGTATTTCCAAAGCTGCTTTAATTGCTACGTGGGAAAGTAATACAAGAACACCTGGAAGAGCATCGTATGGTAGATATATGGACCTGTGCTGAACTGAATGATTATAATCTCAATATATGTTGAGCAATATTCAAGGCAGCTGGTTTTGTCTCAGCTACCTCTGAAGGAAATTGTAGGAGGAGAAACACAAAAATGCATGTGTAAGAAACGGGAAAATTACTGATTTGTGAGGCTAAAGAGATTTAGTATCAGTTGGCATGGAGTACATGGATGCCGCAAAGACTAAGTCTAGATTCAGACTTACAAAATATGTACCTCACCACATTCCCTAAAAGCTTTGTGGTGATGGCACTTCAGAAAGACTGGAGGACTGAATATTCTTAAATCTTTAAATTTAAATTATGTTTATCTGAAAAAAATAATAAATGATACCACAGAGTACTGGGTTTCTGTAGTATGCACTATGCTTCCTCTATTTTTCAGATTTGTTTTTTTAATTATTTCTGCCATGAATACCTTTTCAATGGAATAACTATCCTTCATTCCTACAGAGTGCCTTTTATGAGGGTATGAATAGGAAGTTAAAATAGAGTTAGTATTCCAATTCTCTCAAGATCATCAGCTCTTAAACCAGCTTTAAAAAACACCCGTTTGTTCTAAAAAATAGAATCAGTATGTTTAGGTTCTGAAGAATTCTCATACTGCCTGTCTTGAACTGTTCTGTAAAGACTCTCTATGCTTGTGTTGGAAAGCACATCAGAAATGTACAAGCTGTCCTTTCCAACTCCTACTGGATTTTGTTCATTCTAAGATGTATTTATCATGCCATCCAAGTGGGATGATCTCTTGACAACTGATTAATGTGAGGATAAGTATCAGTCCCAGTTAGATGGGATTTTCTTCAGAAATGCTATTTGCTCAGGGAAAAACTTGAAATAGAAAGAAAAGAAAGATGTTCTAGAGGACTTAAGATCAAATTTGCCTTTAGCACAGATGTACCAAATTATTGAGGAATAAACAGCAGGACTTAGACATGTGCACACACCTGCCAGGCTATGATCTTATTGGCATCATGGAGACATGATGGAGTGGCTCCTATGACTGGAACGTAGGTATGGGAGGATACAGGTTCTTTAGGAAGGACAGGCAAGGGAGAATAGGAGGGGGTGTTCTCTTTGTCAGTGACCAGCTGGAGTGCATGGAGCTCTGCCTGGGGATGGATGAGGAGCCAGCTGAGGGTTTATGGGTCAGGATTAAAGGGAGGGCAGGATCAGGTGATGTTACAGTCAGGATCTGCCAGATTGGGTGGGGCTTTGAGCAATCTGGTCCAGTGGAAGGTGTCCCTGCCCATGGCAGAGGGGTTGGATCTCAATGACCTTTAAGGTCCCTTCCAACTCTAACCATCCTATGACTCTATGTGGCTGCATCAAGTTTATATCTGCCTTCTCAGTTTTGAGCTGCTTTCAGCTTCCTTATACTGAAGGGTGCTGACAATCATTCCTATATGCCATATGAGGGAGTGTTGTTGTGGTTTAACTATTTATAACACTCAAGTTAAAAAAAAAATAATCCTTGTAACATGCGTGAACAACCTTCTCGTGAGCTCCATGATACTTGCTGAGTTTAAAGTGAAATTTAACTTTTTAGAACCTGTCATACAAATGCTGCTCTAGATGCCCTTCCTCTAGATATATGTATCTGTGCATAACAAACTGCTTGGTTTGGTATAAAATATCTTTTAAAAATCTAACTTATATTCCTGTTTAAGTGCAGATACAAAACAAGTAAGGTAGGGGCAAGACGGATTATATCCATTCTTTGCATCATCTGCACAGCTATGTATAAGCAGTTACACTGAAGCAATCCAGGAATTAGTTAAGAGCACAGTCATAGAGACAGGATGAAGAAAAGAACCAGCTTGACTATCGGGTTGTGCCTGCATAGCTGGCATGCACATTTACATACGTAAAATGAACACACTTGATTGGGAGTCACAGAAAAAACGGAGTCAAATGTCATTTTACAGATTATACTCCAGAGCAGAAATGCCACTTTAATTGAAGGCAACCAGTGAAATAAATGGTGTATTTTCAAGAGACATCATGGAGTGCAAAGGTTATGAACAAAGCAGTAACAGCTACAATGAGCCACCAGAAGTAATAGCGCAAACTGTCTTCTACAGCATATGCACAGTTCAGGCCTTTTCTTCACACCTCAGGATGCAACAAGAATATCCATCAAACTCAATCTGTTGCTCTACCAGTGGAGATGTATTTCAAATGAGAGAGTGCAGTTACCTGGGAGGATCATCTCGTCTGTTAATAGCTGAGATCTATGGGTAGCTCTGATGTAAAGTTCTCATTTTCTCTTGAACTGTTCACCAACAAGCTAGAGCTTCAAGCAGGGTTGTAATACTGATTTCTGAGGAGCCAATCCTTTTAAAATATCTTTGAATTTGGATAACTATCTCCTAAATTGATAATCAGTGTCTGCCTCAATAATTTACATGATTAAAAACTGAGCTGTCCAGAAAAGCTTGATGATGTCTGAATTTACATTATGGATGTACCAAATTTATTTTATTTTTCTTAATTTCCTCTTTTACATCCGAACCCTGGTGAATGGCTCCTACCTTTGTATGTGAATGCCAAGAAGCTTTGCTCAGCAAGTGATCCATCTGCAATGCATATTCCACACTGTTCATTTTACTTACAGGAACTCAGAAGACAGTATGTCTATGCATGAGATATACAGCGCATCACAGTTACATTGGGGTTTCCTGCCCCCTGCAGAGTTGTCTCTCTTCTTTAGTGAATTTGTTGCTAAATATCAGGAGACAAGGCTTGAGAATTTCTCAACTTCATCTCGAATCCTACCTGACCTGTGGTTATCTTGGTGTGGACAAAAGGTACCAGCAGATCTTTTAGTGAAAAATTCCAGATATCATTAGAGTGCTGTCTCAAATATATTCTAATATATATATAATTCTGCACACAGTGGTGATCTTGAAAAATCTCTCAATCCCTTTTATTTCTGATAATTTTAAAAACTCTACATGCATTGTCACTAGGAATGGTATATGCCATTTTTGAGTAGCAAAAATGTGACTTCTACCTTTGCATGGTTTTGTAATGTCAGTCATGGGCTTTTTATCTGAGTTTATTCTTATATAAGACTTTCTTTAAGATTTATTTTTATGAATAATTGTTAGACGCTGGTATTGCATAGGGAGAAAGTTAAGAATGGTGAAGAATTTGATTTTTTTCAGGTTTTGTAATTGATCAAACAGTTATTTTTTATTAAGACTTCTCACTCTTAAATTCTAAAACTACTACATTGAACTTTCATGGAATTTGTACTCTAAATTTGGAAGCATGTGAATAGAGATTACGTTCTCTCATCCTCATCTTCATCAAGAGTAAAATCCCATTAATATTCTCTAGTCTACAGTGCTGAACTAAAAACCAGATTGTTAGAATGATAAGTGTTCTAGTGAGCAGACAAAAGAGCTCTGTCTCACTATTGTTTGCATTGCTCTCAAGGATTTACTTTAAAGTCTTCAGATTTAAACAGAGCATCATGATGTTTTCATGAGGAACAGAACAAATGAAGCCTGGCCTCCCCAGCATGTGTCCTTCATCCTCCCTGTTACCCACGCCATGACTGGGAAGGAGATGACAGCGCTGTGTGTGAGTAGATGGGAGCTGCAGATGTACCGATCGGCCAGTTTTCCTCCATCAAATGGAAGCTAGTGTTGGATCTAGAGATGCTATGTGGGCCTTTCTCCATATTGTTAATTTTCATGAAATCTGTGGGGATATAATTACCTCTAATTATCCTGTGTCAGATAGGGCAATGAATCCATAAGTGATTAGGAGGAAAGTGAAGGTTGACAATTCACATAGGCTGTAATTTCATCCGGTTTTCATCTTTAGAATTACTAATTTCTTGCTTCTCTCTTTATCTCTTTTTCTTTTACAACACTCTACCAAATTTCCATCTAAGTTTATTTTTCTGTTCTTAATGTTCTTTATTTTTCATATACCATTTTCCATCCCATTTTGTGTTCAGAAGATCCCATATTCCTGATCCCCCCCATCCTCCAGCTCTACAGCCATAAACCACCTCTGCTGCTTTAATCAGCCATAAAATACCCAAATCCTCTTTCCTTAGCCTTTTCAACCCTCTGCCCTTTGTTTTTTAAACACTTTCTCCCTATCTTTGCTGCCATTCTTTCTCCCTGTGAACGGTTTCTAGCCAGCCTAGCAGATGTTGCTCTGATCATACAGGCTGGAATATGCCATTGCTGAAAAAGCGCTCCCATTGCAAGACCCAGTCATACAACATGAATTTATCTTCTGCCTGACCGTTCTGATCCAAACTTCCTCTGCTTATTGTGCTACAGCTGCAGCTTTTGGTCCAAGAAGGGTAACCGTGAAGCATAAGATGAGGTAAACTATTGCTCTGCATGCTTGCCAAATATCAAGGCTTGACTGGAGGAAGATTTACTGATGCTTTCTACTCTTCCCTCATCCTGTTACTCCTCTGATTCTGCAGGTACTCTTGCTAGTTGCCTGTCCTCATTTCCGCTGTCTAAGAGGCCTGTGACTGAAAAGTATTCTTCTTTTTATGAAAAACTACCATCTTGCACCGGGACACACTGCTGTCTCCCTTATGAGGAACAGGGAATGGTTAGGTGGCCTTGCTCTTCAGCTTTCAGACAGAAAGGGAATGATGGAGCTAATGGTTTTGAGAAACGAGTAGCACAGAAATGCTTGGCTGAAATGTAAAAACTTATTGTCAAGTATAAGCAAACTGCATTGGCCTTGAAGTGAGAATGTGCCGATGCTGATGTATTCCTGCATTTAGTGGCTCTGTTGGTCCCTTTAGGAGAATTAAAAAAGAAACAAACAGACCCCCAAAACAACAAAGAGTAGGAAATATTTATATACAACCCAACATTTGTTACCCAAAATGTAGTCAAAATACATAAAGAGAACCCAGTTTACTGGAGTCAGCCTGCAGCATTAAAAGTGCCCAGCTCTAGTTTTCATACAGTCTCCTTTTTTTTTATAGGGGCCAGCTCAGACTGGGCAGAGGCTTGTCATAGAGACAGCCCCTGCTGATTGGGGAGGAGGTGTCTGGAATGCTTCAGATGTAACACATCCATTGACCCTCTTATGACTATCATTTGGTGCAAAATTCTTCAAGACAAGGAATGTAAACACAGACTGTTCTGGTCATGTTCTGTTTCAAAGTACCTGAGAAACAGAGGGTGCTCTTGTAGCATCAGCTTGTATCTGTGGGGGGGAAAAAAAAAAAAGTAGACAGAATCAGAGGCTCTTGTTCCTTTCTGCCCCTTATATCTGGATGAAGAATCCTACCTCTGGGTTTTCTATTGATGTTATCCTTAAAAAGAATGCAGTGGTAAAATCTGCAAAAGAATATGGACTGAATCTTTCCCTACAACAGGCAGATTCTTTCCAGCATTTGTGATGCTTCAGACCTCTATGGATAAATGATGTGGGCTGCCAAGGGTTTTTGTCCTTTAGAATGTCAGGACAATACAGATGCAACACTTTTTACAGCTTCCAGCAAGAACGGGTAGAGGAAGTAACTATCTAAATAGAGGAAAAACTGCGGTAGCTGAAAGTGAACCACTTTAACTGATAACGAGGAACCCAGTGCCTTCTCCTAGTATTGTGAGCAGAAAAAAAAAAGGATCTCCGATCTGAAGATTAGTGACAAATTGGTGTGAGTTGGCAATTCTTTGAAAATGAAATTTATTAAACTTGAAATAAAGTGTTCATCCCTGAATGAACATCTCCTTTTGTAAGGTTGCAAGATTTTGCTCATGGGTTTTCTTACTGCCATTCTCTTGTTTGAATGAATGTACCCTTAAGGCCAAAATCCATATTGCCGAGTTATTACGAAATACAGACTTTGTCTCTATGTGCTTCTCCACTTAACATTGCTCAACAAATGATACCTGCGTGGTAATTCTTAAATGCATGACTGAGGAAAGACAGAAAGAGGGGAAAGGTATAGCTGGTGGGCTGTCATAGCCATCCCTGAAAGAACTATAGTGAAAATAGCGTTGTGTATATTCCAGCACTGTTGTGTGTACCATCAGGTATTTTTTGTTCATGCCACTATCCAAATTGATACAGAGAGCCATAGGAGATTACTTCCAGTCTTAAGGGATTGTATGTACTTGAACACTCTGCCAACAGATTTTACGTGTGTTTTTAAAATCTGTTAGGAAGAAATGTGATTAGGAAAACGCAGATTTTCTCACATGGTGAATTTTTTAATCCTAAAGGTTAAGTTCAAGCTTTCTCAGCATATTGGTGCAAGGAATTACCCATTAATTAAATAACATGAGTCATATTCTGCTGTTGATTTTTTTAATATATTTCTTGCTGTTTGATTTTAATTAATGGGACTTCTGTACATAGAGGATTCAAGGAAAGGTCCAGTGTTTAGAATCGGAACTGTAAAGTAAAACATGAATATGGTAGCGTGGTTTGCTAATTGCAGTAACGATTGCCATCAGAGCCTCCTACACTGTCTGTGCTCTGGCAAGATTGCCATATGTCACAGGAAGCCTTGCCTGAGCAAGGACAATCAACCCCAAAGTTGATTCACCGCTATTAAACTGAACCACAGCATGCTTTTAGCGTCTTTGGAGAGTATTAAAAAACGTGAAAGTATGATGCAGTAAGGTGTGTTTACCTCCAAATCCAACCTGTATTTTAATCAATAGGTTTTGCATTTTCATGGAGGACTGCAGCTGTAAACATCTGGAACGCCTGAAAGAAGGCTGTGATTCAACATGTTCCCGCTCATGGGCTTGATGCACTAAGCTTTGCTGATTGCTGACTACCGAGGCAGGTAGGTTGTATTTAAACAAACATCTGCAGCCCTTGATCAAAAGCAGGGCTGTCCTGTGCTAGATCATACTGTCTAAAATAGTGCTAGTGCTGAGTATCTGTCTATGTGTGGAGGCTTCTGCATAATACAGAACCATACAGTGTGGTTCTTTTCATAACATGATGAAACTTAGCAGCTCAGAGAAAGCTCTTTCAGTGCTCTGAAGTCAGCAAAGAAAAATTAGATCAACACAGTAAAAAGCAGGCACGGCCAGCATACAGTGTTTAAAATCATATACTTGGAAGGAAGCTACTTTGGTTATTTCATTATATTCCTTCTTCCCCGCTCTGCAGTCTTTTATCTGGGTATTCAGAACAGTTGACCTTAATAGAAAACAAGAACAATGCGTTTTGTGGGGTCGAGGTCATGGAGACCAAACCCGTGGATGCCATCTCCCATAAACCCATGATACTCCCGGGCTGACTCCTTTAGCTGGCTCATGGTATGTGCAAGGAGCAATCTCCAGTCGGCCAGCCCGTGGGGCCAGTCTTTTAGCCTGCTTCCACCTTCTGTCTTAAAAAGGATCAGGTTTGCTGGCTAAAACTGGCACAGTGCCTGCTGTTTTTTCTAGTTTTAACTGTTTGTCTTGCAGGATCGAGTCCTAGTTGAATAATTATGCTTTCTAGAATTAAACAGATACATTTACCTCAGATAATGTTAGGATTTCAAGTTCTCCATAAATTGAGGGGCATCAGAATGGCGGCGGTTTTTTTTAAACGTTAGTTTCCATGATTGTCATTTTTCAGTGATTTTCAAAGGAAATTGTACATTCTGCTGTAAGTCAGTAGCTTCCCTTTGCGAAGCTTGGTTCACTCTGCCTGCTGCAAACGCCTTACAAGCTGTGGGTACAGTTACTTCCAGCCCCTGTCACAGGATACCATCCATATCTTTCTATGGGTTCTCTGGGTGTATTTGTGAATACCTTGCATCCCACTGTATCAGAGCATCACAGGTGTGTGAGTTCCCTCTTGTATGGCATCACACAATGTAGTCCCCATCGGAGGCAGAAACAACAATTTAAAATTGATCTTGTCCATTTAAATACAAATGTTTTTATTAAAATTTACTTTGAAATTATAATATGACTGACAAGCAGTCATTGTTTTAAATAACTTTTGAAGCTAACAGCAGAGGACACTGTATGTGTATGTGTGTGCAGGGGCCTTTTGTAAATGCTAGGAGGTTGCTTAGCTGACACCCCCAAACCAGGGAGCATTGGTTTTCAATCTAATTTTTATTGTCACCCGGTTTATTCTTTTGCACATACCATGTGTCCCTTGTATCAGTTTTAGACTAAAATACTGCAAAAAACAAAAAAAAGGTAATGGCACTTTCCACAGTATTTCAAAAGGTTTTTAAGTGGAAAAAGGTATTTAGTATTTTTAATAAGCATCTTCAATACTATTGAGTTGGTTTCTTTGTTCATATCACAAGATTAATTATGCTGTCAAGCACTTTCAAGGCCTGCTTAACAAAGATTCAGTGATATAATGGTTTGCTTCGCATTGCCTTTTTTCTGCATAGCAATCACAATCAGCATTAGACAATTTAAAACCCTTTCACAAGCCGGAAGTTCTGAAGAGCCTTTTAATCAACAAAAGTAATTTTGCAAACAACTAGATACAGCGTTTTTCATATTAACTAACTTGTGTTAAACTCTGCTATGTGCTTGAATCTCTGGGACTGGTAATGGATTATTCAGATCTGTAAGAGACTAAAAGTGGGGAACACAATTAGCACAATATGCAGTTTGCACCCCATGAAAACCGTAATCTCATATCATTCTCTAGCTTAATATAAACATAGTATTAGTCCTTTGCTGCAGCTTCATATATTTTAATTTTCCCTTAATATGCTGTTCCTGCATAAGCACTTCAGATATTTTAGAAAAAAATGCCTGGAAATTTAATCCTTGTTGTTTTAAGAGAGACTACTGTTTCTGTAGGACAGGTTACACATCAAATCACAATACACTACGAGATTCTGAAATTCAAGTTAAAATAGGAAAATATGTTTAGAAACTTGCCTCCTAAAATATTCCATCTCAAGAATGTTTTATGCAGTCATTTTATTACCATATAGCATGATAAGAAATCCCACATAATTTAAAAACACTTATTTGATGGAGAGATTGTAAAAGCAAAACCACACTAAATGATTACTCTTTTTTTATTTTTTTTTGGCAAGCACATTTATAAATGAAACTAACCTGTTAATGACACCTTTAAAACACTCTTTTTATTTTTTTTTCCCCCTAAACTGCTAGCAGCATTAATTTGTACCATTGCTGCATGTGGTAATTAGCAACTTCAGCGGTGATTTTCTCTGCCCTAAACCTTTCGTGTTTGACACTATTCCAACCCGGGAGAGGAGTGACCCTGGGATACAGTGCTACAGGACAAGTGGAGCAAATCCTGTCACAAGAAATAACAGGGTCAGAAGACATTGCTAATGAAGTCATAGCAACTGGTTTAAAGAGCCAATCAGAGAAGGCAACAATCTGTAAATGAGGATATAATTAGCAGAAAAAATAACATGCTTTGGTTGGATTCTAGGGGAGCCAGTAATGAAGGCAATGACTGGATATTGAGAGAGATTCCAAAAGATTAGAGCAAACATTGTGCAACAAAGAATCCCTAATTAGCAAAAAAGTGAATATGCCTTAATTAGAAGGAAAATATGTGATTGAAAGACATGGAGTAGGCTTTTAATATGAATACAATAATGAATGTTGGACCAAATCTCTGTGATGAAGAAAAAGTCCAGTTTTCACTTTATTTGCCTTTACCATTTTGATAAATGGTGAGGAAGAAGATGGACTGTAAATTCATATCTTTGCCGTGGCATTAATACTATTAAAATGAACAATTTGGAGACAGTAATTTAATGGGTTTCCACCCAATTTACACATTTACTACCCCCCTAACACAGCGCTGCAGACAAAGCAACACTGACTTTTGGCTGGCCCTAATGTTCTTTTGGTGTGAAGAAGTCATGATTGAAAGAATTTCAGGTAGGTGTCCTGTGACGTACAGGCTAATGCTTGGGGCAGATATCCCTTTAAGAGGGTGACACCCCAGGTGTTTTGTCATACAGAAGAAAAGTCCATGGGGCTGAAGCCGTGGTTGTGTGTATGTAACCTCTCCATTGCTGCAGCTTGCATTTAATTGCTGTTGTTGAGTTGGGGGAATTTTTGGGTTTGTTTTTGTTTCTTTTTTTTTTTTTTAAGTAGAGGTTGACGCAAAATACATTAAATGCAAAGAAAAAGCCTCCAATAACTTCACTAGTTTCTAGATCAGCCTGTGAGTTGAGCAGAAACCCTGGAAATTTTATTAGTAAAAATTAAACATGTTATTATCCTGAACATAATAGACCCAAATAGAAGAATCCCATAATGGATTGTGCCAGCACAGTATACGTACAGTATTTATGGCTCGCAGTGATGAAAAGTATAATGTTCTACTGCTTATCATTTTATTACAATAGAAAAATCAGGACTCTAACTTGCTAATAATTTTTCACTTTTATAGACATCTAAATGATATTATATTTCCTCCCTCTTTTTTTCTTTTTACAAAATGGTTCTAGGATATTGATTGTCATTTATTTTTACTCATGATATTTAATTGTCATAATTAGCAATCCATGTCTCATTCCCTATCTTAAAAATATCCTGTCAATTTTATAGCATATTTATAGATTAATTTAAATGTATAATTTAATTTATTACTGCATACCTTTGGTTTGTCTGTAACGTTAAAATACTTATGGTACAGAATATTTTAATTAAAACTATTCATCAAATGAAGTCCAGGTAGCATCCTTATCCTTGTTTGCAGTAGGGGGTTCTGGCAGTGAAAGCAAGCAAAATAATGGGTCAATTAAAAAAAAATCTAAATATAGCTTTTTCAAAGATCCGATTGCTTAATTCAAAGTAAAAGAAAATACCAAAACAAAACCCACAAAAATTAAAAACAAAAACAACAACAAAAAAAAACAACCCAAAACCACCCACCACCACCACTGATGTCGATGTATCCCCCAAATTAAATTATGAGTTTTTATCCCCCCTTTTCAGACATCAAATCTGCCAATGTCAGGGCCGGAGCGGAAGTAAAACTAGATGAGAAATGGGCTTGAATTTTCATGTGTGACATAGCTCAATTTGATGCTCAGTGTCTGCAGGAAATTGGGATACTGTTTTTCAGAGGTTTCTTCTTGTGAAATGAGCTGTACTATTAAATTTTTTCTAACGCCAGGGCAATTCACCCTCCATTTATGAGGATCAAACTGTTTACCCTTTTGTGTCAAATGTTTACTTGTATTTAAAAAAGAAAACTTTCAATGATATTTCTAATAAATGAAGAGTTACTAGTTTGCTGTGCTAGGGAAAAAATACAGCATAACAGTGTGATCAAAATACTACCTCTAGCGTAACTGAATCGAGGTTTTGCTGCAGCTCTGAGTTGACAGTAAGTCTACCATTCTTTTACCATGTATGCTATTAATTCACTTTCCAGAACTGTCAGGTACCCTGAGAGTAAGAGAAATACACTAAAAATATCAATGTGTTTCTCTCCTTCCTTTAGCTCGTGTATCTCCACTGATGCTATTTTAATTTAAGCAATGAGGTAGTGTTGAAAGTTCTGACTGCTTCTGATAACAAAATGGATTAAAAAAATTAACCAGTTAAAAAAAATAATAAGAAGAAATAGAATCAGCTGACAAGTTAATTGTTCAGCTTGTATGCAAATATTCTGACAATAATTTGCCAATGCTTTTGAATATAAGTTTAGGAACACATAATTATAACATTAATTGTTTCTTGTGATTTAATTCTAGGTTTCTGTCACAAAACAGAAGGCTTAACTGTAATTCATGGGGAAATATAAAAAGTATATTCATTTTGTATTCAATTAGCTTTAAGCACATTCCATTGCAGTGCAGTATTACGATAATTATTTATGTTAATCTACAGAGTAAGATACAGCACATTGGCATAATAAATTGTCTTTATGCTGCGTAGCAGTGCCTTTTGAATCACCTCCTGTATTCACAAACAAGAGCATCTACCCGAATATAGTAGTTGTCAGATTGCAGGATGAAGACGACAACTTAG
This sequence comes from Jacana jacana, assembly GCA_013400555.1. Lineage (NCBI taxonomy): Eukaryota > Metazoa > Chordata > Aves > Charadriiformes > Jacanidae > Jacana > Jacana jacana. The sequence continues at coordinate 27,122 of VZTM01039433.1, read as the reverse complement.
TGTCATGTAGGGAAGATGCAGCCCTACAAAATCCACCATTCGTATCACTATTTGTTTTTAAAACTGTGTTATAATAAAATTGAATACCTGAGTCTGAAGTGAGGAGGGAGGAGATGACGCTGAAAGGCTGCATTGGAATTTGGCCTGAATTCCTCCTCCTTATTCCAAGTCTGAATGCTAAATTAATCACTCGGATTTATACAGAGGTGAAAGCTACACAACATCTTCATCAAGGGAAAATAGGGTTTCAATTCAATAAAATGTGTGGTAATACTTTATTGACTAATGAATATATAGCTCCTTCTGACTGCTATATTTTACTATTGAGGACTGTAACAGCATTGCAATTACATTACTAGGATTTGCTAAAGATATGTCTGTCTCTTCTCCTGATCTTAAGCTTTATAAAAGAGAGGAAGAGAGAGGTGACCACTAGAAAGCAGGTTGTGCACCATCCTAGACTCTTGTGGGGAAATAAGCCATGCACAGATAATAAGAGAGCAAACAGGTTGATGTTGCTATTTTTAAACAAGCTGTTATTATTGACTAACAGAGGTTGCTGTAGGTGGGATGTTGTTAATGACAAAAGCTCTGGAAGAGTAGAATTGTTACTAATCCATGCACTAGAGAGCCTGGTAATGAGAAACACCTAAGTGCAAAATTAAACAGCCCTCTAAAATAATTCCCACTACGTGTTACTTGATAAGGAGTCACAGCTTCCTAAGCAGACCTTTTTCTTTCTCAGAAATCTCTATCCACAGAGATCCCCTATTACTCCATTCAAAAATCAGAGGAATGAGGAAATCCTCAGGGGGTTATTAGTGCAGCTTTCAAAAAGAAAGGAACCCAATTGCTTTGAAAGAAGCAAAAAACATTCTGGGACAAGTTATTTTAGGGCCCACTCGCAGCGGTCATGCCATGATCCTTAAGTGGATGTGTGAGTATGTAGCACCTTGGAGTGCTCTAGCTGATGGAAGTCAACTGCTGTGTAACACTTCTATTGGCATTGTGCAGATGAACAGTTGGTGCCAAACAGTCTGAAGAGTCCTTTTTTTCTCCTATTTATCAGATCCCATTTTGTTTTTTCTGGTGGCTGTTGTCCCACAGAGGCATGGTGTGAGGAGCCCAGCCTGACCTGAGGTCCTGGGCTAGTTGGCTGGGTTGTGGAGTCGCTTTGAAGCTCTTCTGTGGACGCTGTTTGTTATTCAGTACAGCCTGTTGTGAACATGAGCAAGCTGACATTTCCCCAGTGGGTAAGTCTCTCCCCAAAATCAGAGACAAAGAAGCTGTGATGTGCTTTGATTTTAATACCTCTGCAAATATAGGTTATAAACATCTCCGTTTTGGCCCATGGATCGCTACCATTCTTGCTTTCTCTGTGTATTCAATGTATCTAATGACTAGGTACATTTTGGCCTGGAAATTACTCCAGAAATTTGCAAAATGTGTTATTTCATCAGCTTTCCTTATGGAGAACTTCTAGCACTTTGACCTGAGTTTGGGATATAAATCTGTAAAACCAATCACTGACAAATTGTGATATTAAGTTAGGTTTTTCTTTAAACTGTAAACCTCTCAAAAAATGGGATTTTCCGTAATTTGAAATCTAATTATTGAATCAGCCTACATCCATTCAGCTTTGAGTTTCTGAAAAGATTTGTGAACTTTAACAGCTCTTTCAACAGCCTTATTCTGCATTTTGAGTTTCTAATGCAATCCAATCCAAGTGAGATTTATTGGACTTCACATTTTGTTGCAAACGTCCACAGCTCAAAGCTATTACCTGAGTGTCTTCCACATCAGGCCATTTACGTATCTGCAAAAACACTGGCATCTGTTTAATATTTTATTGCTTTAAAAATATCTCTGTTGTTCAAATACAATCTTGCTCTAACGTTTTCATGAATAGCCTTTAATTTATTCTTTCTTTGCAGCTGAGGACAAGTACCCCCATATAAACAAAATTAACTATGAGTTGATCCATAATCTGCATTGCAAGAAAATAATGCAATATGAACTTTTCCTTCAGCATAGGTTCTGTTTTTCTCTGTTTTAAATTTTTCTTTAGATTTCTAATGTTTCTGAGTATTTTCCTAGATTGCAATCAAGAAACATCTAATGCCTTGTGACACTTTGTATTCAACTTCAAAATACGTTAAAAACATTCATAGCTTCTTTCAGCTTTAGGCCTAACAGTTTACGTTATTACTGATACATTAATTCATATGAACTTAAAAATGTTTACAGGTCTCTCCTCATTATTAAAAATACATAACTCTTATGTACTTGATCAATCCATATACTGTAGGTCACTTTATCAAGAAAGGAAATGTTATTATCCCTATTTTATAGACAAGTTAATGCCACAGTAAACAAAGTCATAGAGCAAGGAGAGCTTCCGCACAAAGACAACTGACAAAACCAAAATTCTTTTGCTTACATTACTTTCCAATTTGATTTGTCTCAAATTAAGTCTTGGCTAATCTTCTTTTGCATTCTTTTGACACAGTAAAGTAATAGCCAATTTGGTGTGATAAAGCACAAGGGGAACAGCTTCAAAGCAAACCTGCTTGCTTCAAGCAAAGCTCAGAGGGTCAGTGACAACCTTAAAGCAAAACCTTACAGTACGACACAGTACAGTTTTTCATGAACCATCACCACAAAGAACAGACATAATACACAGATGTATAAAGACAGATAGATGGATGGTTATGGCTCTCTTTCCACACATAGAAGACTCAGTCAAATTGTCAAGAGGTCCAGACACTTGCCTGTCAAGTACTGTGAAGTGGTTTTAAACCCAGCAAGTTGCATGGTTCCCCTAGGCAGAATAAAGGCTTTAGTTACTGAGATCATAGAATCATAGAATCGTTTAGGTTGGAAGAGACCCTTGGGATCATCAAGTCCAACCATCAGCCCTACTCTACAATGCATGGGGTTGTTGTGGCCCAAGTGCAGGACCTGGCACTTGGCCTCGTTGAAGGCCATGCCATTAACATTGGCCCATCTATCCAGTCTATCCAATTCCCTCTGCAGAGCATCCCTGCCCTCAACCAGATCAACACTCCCACCCAACTTGGTGTCATCCGCAAACTTACTACTAGTGTTCTCTATATCCCTATCGACATCGTCAATGAAGATGATTGGAGCACTTGGAGCTCAGGAGAATTTCTCTGTCTTCGTCTTGCTTGGGTATGGGCTTTGTAGTGGTCTTTTGTTCCTGATAAGCAGCATCTAACTTATGGGCACTTTCCAGAACTGAAATAGCCAAGGACAGGTTGAGAAAGCTCATGGTTTCTAGTGAGTACCTGCTTATATTAAGGCTCAAGAAGAGCAGGAGGAGATAGATCAGTTCTCTTTTCATTGTTTTATCAGCTCCAGTCCTCCAAACCTTGTGCTGTGCCCAGGATCCAGTCCAGAGCATCTCTGTGTCGTCAGGCAAGAGAATGCTGCTAGGATATTTCCTGTCCCGCAAAAATTGTGTTTCCAAGCTTCTGTGCTTGGAAAGCTCTGCAAAAGGACTAACCTCACCTTTCCTTGTATCTCCATGGCTGCCCGGAACATGACTGGTACTGTCAGCTGCCTGGCTGCAAGGCTGGAGCTTGAATTTACAGTTCAATATCAAGTCTAGATTAAACACCTGCTATATGATGTCCTTTATTTACATCAGGATAAGACGGGGGGCAGGAAGATATTCTTTCACTAAAGATTCAGTCTTTTGGGCATTGCTTCAGGCAGACCTTCAGACAAACCCTCAGTTGTGAGAAGAGCTTAGTTTCAAGTGTGACTTCAGGGGACTACATTGAACTAATCAGATAGAAGAGGTACTGATCTAGTGAAAGCATACATAGGACATCACGTGATAGAAGCAGAGTTATACTACAATTTGATATAAAATGGATCAGTGAGTTGCTAGACTTGACACAGGAGAGAAACACAGGGCAAATCAACAGCTGAAATGAAAAACATTAGAGATAAACCAAAAGAATCAAAACCAAAGTGGATTTTTTTTAAAGAAGCTTTTTTTAAGATTTAAAAGAGTTAAGATTTTAAGATTTAAGATTTTTTAAAGATTTAAGATTTTTTTAAAGAAGCTAATGTCTGAAATGCTGAAATAGAAGAAAATTCTTTATTTGTGAGCTATAAAATTATTTTTATTTAAAGCATATTTCAAATATGATTGCTATTCATAATTTGCAAATGATAAATTGAAATAATAGTTGTGTGTTTTGAAACTGCAGTGAAAATTTTAAGAAAAGGAAAGCAAGGAAAATTTTATGAACATTCACAAAAAGATTTTAAGAAAAGATCACAGAAATAATTGATAAAAGGAAATACCAAAACTACCAGCCCTGGTACCATGGTTGTAATTATTAACACTATAGAAACCAAAAAGTCTGGAATGTATTCCAAACGTTAGTTTCCCAGGAACACAGACCTCTGTCAAAATACGTGGGGATACCCACCTTCAAAAAAAGCCAGGTCTCTGTGGCTAAACTGCCAGTGCTTACAGAGGGGAAAAAAATAACATTTTGTCTGAAACTGAAAGATTTTTGGTGTCTCCTTTCTGAAGCACCCATACTAGGTGCCTGTTTGTTTAGCACAATATATTTCAATACGTTTGCTAGAAAGAACGATGAATGAGAAGGTGCTCAGACGCACAGTCAATAGGGAACTCTCCATTCCTGCCCTCTTGTCTGCATGTGATTTTACACATCTTTCAGCTAAAGCAGAGATCCGAATGGAAAATTCATTACTTAAGGACATCAACTGAATTTGTGACACTCCCTGGAGACTTTGTGCCCATAAACCATCTAGGTAGACTTTTTTTTCTGACAGATATAAAAGATAATTTAAATTTAATATATACTTCAAGTATAATTGAATGCAAGTTACTAATATGTTACAAATATGCTGTACTTTCTTTCTTCTGCTTCACATCTACGGTTTATACAATGTGTAGAAAACACTGGGAGGGGGTGGGGGAGAACAGTGTATGCAAATTTGCATGCTTTGCCCGTACAGTTGTGTCAATTTGTTTCTTCAGAAAATAGAAAACTCATGGAAAAATATTTTCCATTTGTTGTTACAAGTCACGGACGCTTCAAAGAGGAATAAGCATACTGGAGTGAAAGGACTCAGAAGTGAAGACATGAAAGAGAAAAAGACCAAAATAATATTGTTGTGTCTACATTAAAACCATAAAACTCTTTCACGCTATTAGAGTTTAAATCTAGGATGTTCTCCAGGTGGATGAATACCTTCACTCCTGCCCTTTGTTTCTCCTGTATTTCAGTCCCCCTATGGATGTGTGATGGTGAGCAGGTAGGGAGCTCTGACCTGGACAGCTTGATGGACTGGGATTTCTGAGGAATTCTCTCTGATGCATATATCACAACAATTTATATTCCAACTTATATTTTTAGAGAGACCTTCCAAACAGAAAATAAAAAAATATTAACATTTAAATGTAGAAGGTTTTTTTTTCCAGTAACTGAAATTTCACTTTCACTTTCAAACCATGTTCTATCCCTTTGTCTCGTTAATCAGTTATTTCCCAATCATTCAATTGTGCAGACTTTTAAAATTAATTAAACTTCTAGAATAAAAATAATCAAAAGTTTGGACTTGAAGAACAGGGCTAAGTTGTAACTCTTTTTCTTCTTGCATTCCCCAGGAACTTTAATACTGCTGAAAAGACTTTAAAAATTGATTCATGTTGGATTTGCTTTAATCACATATCATGGCTAGAAGGGAGCTTGTTTTTCTCTTCATCTAAAATCAGAATTTTGTATGGAGACCCCTTGGGGTGTGCAGTTGGCCTTACTGTGAAGATAGGAGGAAGGAAACCATTGTTCCTTGGATACCAGTGGAAAGGACCGGGCACTGCCCTTTAATATCATTATGTGTCTGCTTTTGTGGTGTTACAGCAGCTTTGGAGGCAGATGAGATGACACTTTCAGAGGCTTGACATCTGATCAGAGCTTCCTTTGGCAGTGACTGGCCTCAGGTAAAACCAAGGAGTAGTAGTTGCAAGTGCAACCTCTGTTCTACAAAAAAGAAAGGAATGTGGTGCTATCTGCCTTCCTCTGTACCCCTGCATCTGTTTTCCCGTTCTCTACTGGAAAAGAGGTAGGGAGCAAGAATAAATGTAAGTAGAGAAACATCCACTCTTTTACTTTCAACATAATTTAGTGAAAGAGAGGAAGAGGGAACAAAGAATTATTAGTAGGACAAGCTTAAATGTAGAGAAATGGAAATAAATATTTCCCCGCATAACTGTTAGAGAGAAATTATTGTCTTTTAAACAGCTATTGGCCTACATTGAAATAGCATAGCTGTACTTATTAAAGAGAACTTAAATTTATATAAATCTTTCAATAATTGTATTTTAATCAATAATAATCTCTTTTACCCCCACAGGAATGTTTCTTAGATAGGTTCATTTACAAACATTATATGATGACGAGTTGAAAGAAGTTGTCTGTGTTTTATTTTTTTACCAGTATATTCCCTGTATTTTATATCTTTGTTTGTTGGAAAAGAGTGGTTCCATTTCTGTATTCCCAAATCAGCGTTATTCTTACTAATTGATAAGGTGGTTCTACACAATAGCTGAAAAATCACTGTTGATTTTTCTTCTTCATTTTCATCTGTCTGGACCAGTCCAATTTTCCTTTGAAGACAATAACTGAGAACTCCAACAGCTCCTCGCATTTTTTTTTTTTCTTAATTGAGGATAAAGGACAGAGAAGAGATGTATATTAATTTTCAAATCTTCCTTAAAGAAACATTTTTATTGATAATTCCTGTCTGTTAATTTTTAACATAATTTGAATGCTGCCTGCTTACAGGGTTTTTAAGGGACATGGATGCACGGGTGCCTAAGCTTTGAGAAAATCTGTTCCAGGACTTTTTCCTCTGTGTGCTGTTAGTCTTTTGCTGTATCTCTAGAAAAGCCCTAAATACAGCTATTTTGAACCATAAGGAGCAAGTTCTAGAGCAAGAGAAAGCCATGGACGACTCACCCTCTTCTGTGTAATACGGAAAGCAGCATAGTTGTCCCTGCTCACTCCAGGTGTGGCAGATGGGCAAAAAGGAAGAAAAGATGGTAGGCTGGTCTCAGACTTCTTGGGTAATATCTATGTCAGCTAAATGTGCAGTGGGTCAAACTGGGAACAAGGTGCTCGTGTGGAGATGAGTCAGTTCTTATCAAGCTGTGAAGTTCCATGAACAAGAGTCTGACTGTAACATGATGGAAGTACTGACAGCAGTGGCAAAGTGTCATCTGGAAAAAGTGGCTCAGACCTGGAGCAAAATACACATTATTGATCATCTGTGGCCAGTGATGCTGTGCGCCTGTGAATTTCCATGGTGTCCACAGGAACTGGTGGGTACTTTCCATTTTTGAACTCAGTTGTTTTTACCCAATTCCCCATGTTTTATCTGGCTAGTCCTACACAGAGAAGTAGTACTCCTTTGAAAATTCCTAGGATAGATCCCAATGTGTATATCTGCTGACCTAATTAGCTTGCCTGAGAAGCAAGACAGATTAGCTATCCTGAGCCAGAGGCACATGCCAATAGAGCTAGGAGATAGCTTTTTTCCATCAGCTGTATCCTCAGAGCTGGATTCAAAGGTTATTAACACCCACAGAAAGGTTCCCATTTACTCCAGTTGAAGTGGGATAAAGCCCTGAGCTTTGAAACTGTTTGTCTCAGAATGTAATGTACCTTGGTGTCAAACAGGGATGTGCCCTAAGCACAAAATATTAACCTATAGTAACAGTACTTTGCACTTACCTAGCAGCTCTTAAATAATCATCTCTGTGCACTTTAATTAATTAACCTTTACAACAACATCTCTTTGAGGGTTCGCTAAGAATCGAACTGAGTGATGAGGTTAAAAAACTATCTCCAATTATTCATTTATTCTGAGACTATTTTTGATTTGAGTGTATTTGTGTCCTTTTGCAGATTTGCTTTCTGATAACACTGTTTTTAAAAACATGTTTTAGTCATAAACACTTAAATGGGTGTTCATGCTTTTCATGTTCATATTTTTACTGGCATACTGTTAAGAGTTCACTGCTTCTCCCTTTTACTCCTCCTCTGACTGCACTGGCTGCCCCTTTCAATATTTAGAATTATAGAAAGATTTGGGTTGGGAGGGTCCTTTAAAGGTCATCTAGCCTAACCCCCCAGGCAATGAGCAGTGTCATCTTCAACTAGATCAGGTTGCTCAGAGCCCCGTCCATCTAGACCTTGAATATTTCCAGGGATGAGACTTCTACTACCTCTCTGGGCAACCTGTTTCAGTGTTTCACCACCCCAATTATAAAAAAATTCCTCCTTATATCAAGGCTGAATCTTACCCTCTTAATTTAAAACTCCTTGTCCTGTCACAACGGGTCCTGCTGTGATTTGTCCCAGTCTTTCTTCAAAGCCCCCTTTAAGTACTGGAAGGGTGCAATAAGGTCTCCATGGTGCCTTCTCCAGGCTGTATAATCCCAGCTCTCTCAGCCTGTCCTCAAAGGAGACGTGCTCCAGCCTTCTGGACCCATTCCAACAGGTCTATGTATTTCATGAGGGCTCCAGAGTTGGATGCAGTACTCCAGGTGGAGTGGAGTAGAGAGAATGTACATGAGAATGCAGTAGAGGGGCTCGACCTGATGGCCACACTCCTTTTGATGCAGCCCAGGACACAGCTTTCTGGAGTGTAAGTGCACGTTGCTGGGTCATGTCCATCTTTTCACCCACCAGTTTCCCCAAGTCCTTCTCCTCAAGGCTTCTCTCAGTCCCTTCATCCCTCAGACTGTATTGATACTGGGGGTTGCCCCAACCCCTGTGCAGGACCTTGCACCCAGCCTTGTTGAACATCATGAGGTACACATCAGTCCACTTCTTAGGCCTGGATCCCATCATCTCCATCTGGAGTGTCTTCACTAGTCCCTAATCAAGCAATGCTGATTCTTAAAGTAATTTTTTCCAGTATGAAATCCAAAATATTAAGCTTGGCAAAATCACTGTCATGTTGCATTGAACTGGTAGGCAGAGGTTTATAATTAGAGGAAAACACACCAAATCTCTTGACTAACAGTATTGCATAAAGTTTAGAGTTTCATTAACAGCTTTTTAGGAAGTTGGTCATAAATAGAAGACAGCTCAAAGACATTTAGGAATATTTTTAAATAATATATTTCATTTTTTCTATGCATTTTACACTCCTTAGAAATGGATATTAAACCCATGGTAGATATGTGCGGAATCTAGGATATTGATATTTGTTACCTTGTCCTGACTTTAAATAGCACTATCTCTCTTACCTATATGCTAAAATAACACATCCAGACTTGTTCTAGAAGAAAAGAAATCCTTATTAATTATGATTGTTAGAGTTTAGGTAATGTTTTAAATATTCTGCTAAAAACTCAAATTTGGAGTGAAAAGAGTGCAGAAATAACTGAGTAAAGTGGCTTTGTTGGATCTAAACAGGTAACAGTAACAAAAAAATGTTGGAAGAGAATTTTGGTTCTTTACTTCCCTTTTCTATGACCAAGAATTGATGAAGATCCTTTTTGTAATAAGTATATTGCAGCAGGGTAACAATTAATTATTGGTATTAAGTTTGCCAAGAAAAAAACCAAAAAGATTTCTTGTGTTTCTTTTGTTTGAAAGAAACTGTTTGTTTCTTTTGTTTGAAACTGGGAATTTACTTCCTGGGAATTATTAGTTAATGCTTGCTGAACTACATTAGCTTATTCAGGTTTGTGGTTGATCTGATAGCCATGTTCCACTAATCACACGTGCCATCTGGCTTTAGTTCCATTTGGATCATGTTTAGCCATTAGCTGCTAAAAAGATCTATGGTCATTTATCTTAGTGAATCAGACAACTTCTAAATATGGATGGAAGTGGTCACCAAACAGGAGTTCAGCGTTATTCTATATGCACTAAAGTTCTCCTTTCTTTTTTTTTTTTTTTTAAGAGGCTAATTTTTTAAGCTTTTTATACCAGATATATTCACTTTTAGGCTTAGATTTTTAATTGCTGTATTACAAAGACTACATGTTGGTTGTTTGTTTTTACTGAGTCATTATATAATGACCCTGTGCTAAGATTTCTTTTGAAGACTGAATGTTCCTTATTGTTCTATTGTTTCATTTAAAAGAACAATCATTGGTGACATGTAAATGAGTAAAGTTTTATAAAAATAACTTGGAATAAATTTTTAATAAGACGTATTATTATCCTTTGACTCATAGCAAGTCATTCATAAACACCATTAAATCCTGATAATTATAGCTGTAGCTGCAGGGTTACTACCTTTACAGTCCTTATGCAGACTTCATTTAGAGGTCCAGTGGGGACACACACACAACTGCTACAAAATGGTACTATTAACAGTTTCCTTTGGAAACAGCATTGTGCTAGATTAAACATTCACTCATGAAACAAAAATGTTTACAGCAGGTCATCTAATAGCAAAACATTCTGTGACTTAGAGTAATTTCTTTAGCTTTGGATGCCAGATTTTAGGACTTGCACCATTTTCTTTTTTTTTTTCCTTTTTTTTTTTCTCTTTTTCTTTTTTTTTTTTTCTATATGCAAGATGAAATATAGAGATTCTGTAATGCAGAAAAGAGCTCAGCAATTTTCTCTGAGTAATGTAGCAATCGCTATTTTTCCCCAAAGTAAATTGGACTGGTTTGGTTTATAAAACTGCTTAATAACATGCATAGTACCTCCTTTCCTTTTCTTGCCTCCTTGTTGCTCAGTTTCTGAACTAGCTTCTTGAACAGAATGGATGTTAGTACTTACCACGTATCACTTTCAGCTTCATGTCTTACAAAATACATACTAATATATTTCCAGGAAATTTGTGGTTTAGAGATGAACACACACAACCCTTGTTCTTCTAGAAAATCATCTAGATATTGATTTTGGAGCCTGCACAGGCTTTTCTGAGTATCTCCTAATATAAATCCTTTCCAGGAGCACCTATTAGAACGCATTTTTAGGAATATCAGTACCAGTGTATCTCAAAACACTGCTCTGTTCCAAAATAGACATCTCCCAAGATTTCTTTAAACTCCAGTACGCAGTGGAATTTACACCATGTCTTTTCACTAGTACTTTTTCCAAAGTAGTTTATTTTTTCCTAGGCTTGAAATTCTCACTAATTACACAAGCCAAGTGTGAAGCACAGTGCCAGTTCTCAGGACCTAGAGTACTTAGCTCTAACGTTCTTCTGTTCACCTGTTTCACACTCCATTCTAGAAGTTTCTGCTGGGGGCTGTGTATCTTCCTAGATGACCAGCTATCTCTCAGTCCATCCTTTGTACCATCACCCGGGCCCTGTACTGTTCCCTTTTAATTGCTGCAGTTCAGTTGGATGATTAATCAAGCATGACATCAGCAGGATTTAAAGCTGCCCTACTCTGTCGTAGTATTGTGCTGGAACTTGACCATATGGCCCTTGTCAGGCATCTGTTTTAAGTGATAATGGTGAGAAGCGGTGCTATATTGACTCTCTGAAAAGACATCAGATGTATGTGTGGAACTGAGCTCATGTCAGCCAGCTACTATGACGGTGCTACACCAGTGGAAACTTCTTCCACCTTCTACTGATTTCACTTTTATACCACTTCTTTGCAGTCTTGCCACCACTGTTTTGCTTACTTCAGTGGGCTTTGCCCTTGTTTTCTAGTTTAGTTTCCCTCAGAGCTGAGACTCTACGTTACACCTTTAAAAAGCCTGTGACAGAAAGAAAGAAACGTTTGGCAGTGCTCTAATTGAAGGCTGAGCCAGCCTTTTACATTCTGACAGGTGTTAATACTGTTCTCCAGTTTTGCAAATACTCTTCCACAGTTGGAGGACCCCAGATGGACAGTATGACTTCTACAAATTAATGGCATTGTAATTAAAGATATTCCCAAGTACCATAAAAGAATGCAGAAATGTTTGTTAAACAGAAAAGGTGTTTTGAAATGCTGTGATGATCTGATATACCAAACAGCTTCTAATTTGTTCTTTTCTGGTACTAATTGCCAGTAGTCACTAGATAAGATTAGACTGATGTTAAGTCATTGATGTTAGGCAGTGGATAGTTACCTTTACAGTTGTATTTCTTATGGCCATCAAAGAACATTAAAAAAAAATAAAATAAAAAGGTGGATATTGTTAAAGAACAATATTAAACAGGGAAATAAGTCTGTCTTTTTCTCTCTTTTACTGATGACCCTCACTTTTTCAAGGAGGTTGAAATACTGTTAAGATTTCAGGCATTAGCCCAGCAGGTCTTGATAAGATGATGGCATAAGAGCAAATCCAGTTCCTCAGGTTGGAAAGACTCAGCCTTTCTCTATGTAATAACATTTCTAAAATCATTGCCAAAGTCCTTCCTACTCCTCTTTAAAAAAAAAACCAACTGAAAATTAACATGAAAACATTATTTCATAGAAGTTATCAAAAATATTTATTGTGGAAATTTTAGAACATGTAAGTGGGAAAAGAGGAAAAACGAAGGCTAGGGAGAGTAAAGCTCATTACGTGAATTCCTTAAGGCTTCTTTAAGACCTCAAGTTGGGTACCTAGAGAGCCAGAATATAAGTTTTATATGCCTTAGTAAATCAGCCTAATGGCTCTTTTCAGAGTTTTGGTGCGACTCTCAGAATTTTTGAGTATTAATAGGAAATAATTCCTGTCTATTCCCTTTCTACATCCCTTAGGGAAGGATTCCTACTTTTAAGGCTTCTGTATGTGCATATTTAGCTGGGGTGTTTTATTTAATTATTTTTATTTTTTTCAGAACTTTTGAAGGAAACTCTCTCTAGATTCATGATACCAGAAATAGTGACAGATGCAGCTTCCCAGTAAAATTCCTATTGTCGTCAATTGCCCTTAAAAACGTCTCATTCCATTATTTAAATATACATGCTGGTTTACTGTATATTTATAGTCATTGCCAAATCCATCGTTCTTAATTTTGACACCACTAGTAACAGGCTCTTGAAAACTTCTTGGGAGCAGGAAGTTGGTTTAATAATGAATACAAAGTCTACTAGAGTTGTTTTAATTCCTCCTGCTTATTATTTATTAAACACCACTGCAGCGGACAGCCTGTATGAACCACAAACAAACATTGTCCCGTGGAGTCTTCACCACTTAAGCAAGTATCAGTAGCACAGGTGATCTAACGGAAATCTTGGGGTCCCACCTTAAAATATAGAGTGCTGAACTCAGTAAGGACATAGCAAAGCATAGCTGCCACATTGCAACCCGCCGAAGCTTTTCTTTTCCTGCCTGTGCTTACCGGGCAGAATTGGTATTTTCCCTGCTCTGAATTGGAATTAGTGATGGCTTATTTTGAAGATGATACATCCAGGAGTGCTGATAAAGCTGTAAGATGAGTCTACACATGCTGCACAACTAGACAGTGACCTCACACGTGTTGGGTGTTGTTCCATTTATTTTCTTTATGACGGGGAGTTTGAAAACCTGTAGGAAATGTTGCGCTGTTTCTATGTGATTTTGATTTTGTTATGCTTTTGTTCGTAGTGGAATTTTTCTGGCTCTTTCTTAATTTGTTACTGAACATGATTTTTTAAGTCTGAATTTTGAAACGCATATTGGTTCACCATAATTTTCCTAGCGCAGCTTTTGACATGCAGAATCTGGTGAGGCTAAAAAAAATAGTAATTTACAGACTCAGTAAACAGTGTTCGCTCGTGACCTTTCTGCACAAAGGCTGTCTGCTGCAGAAGCCCTATTAAAGACTTCTAGATGCCTAATACAGTCCCTCTGTGTGTTGGTACTACAGTAGGTCAAGGAAGTCCTTTTAGTCAGGATTGAGATTCACTTTATAGTGGCATTTCAAAAAGGCTGAAAGAGTTGCCCTATACTACGTAAGCTTTATAATTGCTAATTTCAGGTCTTTTCGGGGTAACTGGTTCTGAAATGTAAATAAAAAATTAAGGTTGAGTTTTTAAACCAAGGCATAATGAAACACATGGAGAGTTTACACTTTACTAAAAAAAAAAAACAACAAACCCACGACATTTATTAAGATGTAACAACAAAGCAAAATTTCTGAAATGCTTTTTTTTTTATTCAAGGAAAAGTATTTTTTAAAAACTCAAATTGCACTTAGGAATGCAAATATCAAGGCTTTATTTTAAACTCCTGCAAGTAGTCAAACCTTCATTGTTTTTTAAAATGTAAATTATAGCAGAAAATACATGTAATGCTGAGAAATAATCCTATCTTTTAGATTTTTAAAATAATTAGATATTGTAATGAAAATAAACATTTCATGTTTGTATGAACGTGTAAGTAGAAAACACCAATTAATTGTAGGGAAATTCTTCAGAAGAGACTTTGAAATGTTGAAGTACTTGCCACATAGTCTTGTTGAAAATTTCAATGATACCCACGGAGTCAGAGTATTAGTCCATTGTATGGGGTCCGTGAATCACGAAATAAATCTTACTCATAAACATATGCATACAGCACGGTAAGGCACTGAGCACTTTGTCTCTGAGACACTTAAATACGTGCTTACCTTAAAAGCAAAGCAGGTGTGTAAGTGCTTTGCTGGATCGGGGCCAGCACCTCACCAGACTGACCTCGGAGGGCTGGGATCCCCTTCCCCACCTCCTGGTGTGAAGATGACCTTGCTTTACGGCAGAGTTGCGTGAAGCGGTCATTCTCCAGAAATGATGGGCGTTCAGGTACTCTTTGAAGCATAGAATACTTTTTTTTGTCTTTTCATATCTTTCATAATGTTTGAGTCTTGAGAAAAAGGTGCGAAGTACACAATTTGTTGTGCAGTGTTGTACTTCAGAGTATAGGTTTCCACATTTTCCATTGTTCTTGCTTTTAAGTAGCTTGTTCCGGTTAGATAAGGAAATAAATGATTTTATGAACACTTTAAAAATTACAGGAAGCTTGGATTTTAAGCATGTTTCAATACAAATTAGGAAACAGGACAGGGTCCATACTAGGTCCTTCTGCTAAATAAATATATCATATTCCTGGTTTTACTTTAGTTTGTCTGAGACAGAAGATACTGAATATATAATGAGTCCATTCGGTTTAGTTACATACAGCAGATATTTTAGGGTTCCATTTTTCCCAAAGGGTTTCCAATTTTATGAGAATGCTCACCCAAAATAGACCTCTCAAAGTGTCATTGGGACGACAGGTCTCAGCGCAGGCCAGAGGCGCAGGGAGAAGCGTTACAGCTTTTGCATAGTGCTGCATGTTGTTCTAATGGCCTTTGTCACAAACATTAACATTTCTAAAAGATGCAAACTAGAAAAAAGGTGGCCAGAAATGCTCAGATTGTATTGTGGCACTGTCTAGAGGGATAGAATCTAAAGGGCTTTTTCCAAATGTTATAGTTTTTTTTTATTTAGACTCAAGGCTTCTTTAATACATGTAGTTCTATCAGTGAAGCACGCAGACTCGTATTAAATAGAGTTTATTATACAAAAATACAGTAAATATAACTCAAGGCACCGGGAAAATCTCACTGTGCCTTGTGTCTAATTGTTATTTATTGGCATGGGGTCCACAGCAGGCCTTACAGTTTTAAGAATTGTCTTCACCGAAATATCTTCTTTTAATAATATTTGCAAATCACATTTTCAACTCTTCATTGTGAAAAATGCAGAGCTGAAGATGATACCAGAAGACTTGACAGTATATTATGCTGGGGAGTGACAATTTAAAAAAAAAAAAAAAAATCCAGTTCCAAGTGTAAGTTTAAAAATGTAACTAAAAGCCTTCATCAAAGTTTAAAGAGCTTCTTGCGCTTTTAGCATTTGCTTATTCTGATTTATTGACAATGACACACCTAGCAACAGTCATTCCTGCTGAAGCGGTGAAGTAATGGACTTCAGGAGAAAAGAGGAAAAACAAGTAGGTGCTGCACACAGGAGAGAGGCCGCTGATTACAGACCACTAATTTGTTATGCACTCTGGCAAATCAGCAGTGATTCATATGACAAATAAGGAGAAAAAATTAACAGCTGTCATGTTGTGATGTGTTAATTTCCTGACAGTCTCTGCACTGAAGCCAATTACTGATTTAAGGGCAGGGAGAGAGAGCCCTGTTCAAGCTTCTAATTAGGCTTCTTCAAGACTAAAAGGATAAAAGCAAAAATAAGAGCAAGAGAATGAAGCAGGTAGCCACAGCTTCATAAAGCACACATGCTTTTAAATCCTCAATTAAATAGCTTTAAGCTTAAGTGTGTTTAAGATAAAAATTTAGAAACATTTATTCACTTTTATCCATGACCCTGTGTTTTAGTCTTTTGTGTAGTAATTGGGAGATACAGGAAGCCCAAGGGTTTACATTGCCCTCCTTCTGCAGTCCTCCGGGTTGCTGGATGTAATCTGCTGGTAATACCTTTGTTTAGCAATGTCAACACCTATTCATCAGTATGTTTTAGATACCACCAGTAAAGGGACATCAAGAAGTTTGCTAGTTCTTTTGACCCTAAGAAGGGCCCTTGTAACTTAAGGGACACATAATTGCTTGTTTAAGGCTTTGGCTCCAAGTGCTACCCTGATACAAGCAGTCCTTATTCTCATGAGAGGACCAAGTGAGGCTCTATGAACACGAACCTCGTGGCCACGTGTGTAGGGAGCTGAGCTGTAAGCTCCTGTGTGCCTTCACTTTGAAGCTAATTGGAAATGAGAGCAGTCAGTAACTAGCACTATGGAGTCCAGTGCGAGGGAGGAGCTGGAAAGGTGTAGTTGTGTTGAGGCAATACCGAGGTAGCAGGTGATTCATGGTATGGCTACCATATGGTTCTGAAAGGAGCCTGACTCAGCCAATTAAAGCCAAGTACGTTCCCCAACTGTCCCTAAAACAGGCGTGGGATCAAGCATTCCAGTAAAGTAGCTGATTTTGTAAGAGATATTTTATTTTCTTAATGCAATGTTTAAAAAAATGAAAACCAGGTTTCCTGTTGACCCACAATTTAAACCCACAGCATAAAATTATCAACTGACTGTGAAGAGCTTTTGCCTCTTCTTTGGCATTTGCTCAAAAGTGACGTGTGATGTAAAAATCAGGAATTAGTCACTAAAAAGGAAGCGTGGATTTGCTCCAAAAGGAAGGAGCTATTTCATCCACACAATATTTTTCATTTTTTATTTCGTATTCAGATGGTCAGGGAGAGGGACTTTTACAGGTTGCTACAGGAGTTTTGCAGAACTCCCTTCTGTTTCCTAAAAGGTAATTATAGTAAAAATTTTTTAATATTCACTTGAATTTTAAAATGGGCATCCATCTCTTATTTTTGCATTATAGTTCCCTTCATTTGGGTTTAAAATATGGTGTACTCTTTTTCATGAATGGGTGGAAATAGACAGGAATCTGGAGCAATGGCAGAAATAGAACTTCCTAGGAAATTAAATGGCAAATATGATGTGGATTCTGAAAAATCACTGGATTTACATTGGGAAAGAAATGAATTTATCTATTAAAGTACTGCAAATAATCTTGGCTTTGATTTTGGTAGGAGCTAGATGGGTCCTTAGCAAGGGTGTAGCCTAGAACAGCTGCTTGTGACTGCTGCTGGACATGAAGATCTTAGTTTGGCCTTAGAGATCTTTAGTTTAATTATATACTTAACTTTAAGTAAAGCACTTGGTCAGATATG
Source organism: Jacana jacana (assembly GCA_013400555.1). Classification (NCBI taxonomy): domain Eukaryota; kingdom Metazoa; phylum Chordata; class Aves; order Charadriiformes; family Jacanidae; genus Jacana; species Jacana jacana. The sequence goes on along the minus strand of VZTM01039433.1, from coordinate 9,448 downwards.
TTTGATCCTGTCCTTAAAGTTAAGTGTTTGTTTCTGTTTTCACATAATCTGTGCTGAAAGCTACCCATGCATGTTACAGAAAACCAGTTGTGTGGTTGGAGGATGAAGTTTCTACATCAATGTGTCCAACATTGCTGCTTCCTTACACCACTTCACTACCTACCACAGCTGGGTCTGACCATGCTTTCTTTGGAGAGATTTGCCTACATTGTCGGCTGCAGAGCAATGATCATAAATTTTAAGCAAGGCCTGTGGTAATTGGAGTATCCTAATCTGTGTGTTCTTACAGTTTAGCCTCTAGCAGCAACCCAAAATCTGTGTGGAATTTAACCTACATATTTCAATCACTGTGGTAGATGTAAAGTAATCAACATCCTGGTGACGAGGTGGGATCAACTGAAGAACCAAGTGATGGTGAGGAAAATTAACTTAAATGTGTGTGATGCGTTTCCTAAATTTAGTGCTGCCTATAAATAAATAGATATAAAGTCAAGTGGAACAATACACTAGAAACTGCTTTTACTGGGGGAATCAGCTCACTGTAACTTTAACTCTACTGATTGCAATTTTTCCCCACTTTCATCAGGCATCTCTAGTTAATAATAATAATAATAATTTTTATTGTCTCTGAGCAATTACATGAAGCAGATTTTGTGTTTTTTAATGTCTGAGGAATTTAGAAATCTAAAATTAATATCATTATTTCTTAACTGCAAAAGTTTGCACCATTAGAGGATAGATTATTTTTTTTTAAGGGTTATTATTAATTTTAGTATATTTCATTATAAGTGATAGTAGGTAGGCTATAGTAAGAGACAGGAAGACCTTTCTGACATTGATTTTGCTTGCAACTTCATCCTTATACTTGATGGGATGGATAAAAGTAATTCAGTCTCTAGGCTTGCTCAGTCCTGATCTACTATCAATTCAATTGAAATATGTCTACATTGAGTGTATTATCTTTTTCGGAAGGATAACTAAGTGAATTAAGCACATGCAATACTTATCTTATCACTGTCCAAGCTAACTTATACTTTATTGATTTATAGTGCCCTTCATAAGCGTAAAGGTGTTCTGCACTATTTTATGCACATGGACTGTTTCAAGCACCTTTGAAATGCAGCCACTTCTGTCATTAATTTGCTTTCATACTTGATTGGGCCCATAGTCAACTGCTAGCTCAAAGCAGGGTCTTTAAAACCTTTTTCAAGATTCTTTATTGCAGTCTGAACTAGTTAGAAGAGGCTAAATCCTGGAGTCCTCACTATTGTATTGCTTGACTTTGGGAGCACTGCTGACCTGTGCATGAGCAGGTCGAGAGTTGTTGCTCCTGCTCCTTGCCTCCTGCTCCCTGCCAATGCACTGGCTTGTTCCTTGCCTAAGTGATGTTAGGCTGCAAAGGGGAAGCAGTGGAGCAAGGGGGACAGGAGACGCCTGTGGTCTCCTGCAGGACCTACACGGATGCAGTAGGGGGTGGGATTCTTGCATGATCTTCCCAATTTCTTCTTCTGTACAAGTAAGGGACAATCTGACTCTTGGGGCATATTTAGTCCTCATCCCAGGAAATCTGTCACTGAAGTCAGCGGGTGTTTTGCCTGAGTAAGTATTGAGTAAAGACTGAAGGCTTTGGCCTAACATTTATATCAAATATGGCCTTCCCAAATTCATTAATCCCTGTTTTAAAATTATATTGTCCATATCTCTTTTTACTGTCCCTGACCCCTTTTGCGCACTGTCACCATTAACACTCCCAGTCACAGATATCTGGAAATGTATTCTGTCATCAGTAATACATTCATCCTGACTCATATTCATAACCCACCCCGAGGTACTGGGATGAAGAGCGCGGCTATGGGTTACTAAACACTGGATTTATAAAATGCGAAGAAAGAAATATGCTGCACTTAAAAGTATCAGGGCACATTTTGCGGTGTGCTTGATCTCTTGCACGTGGTCTCGTGCCACAGTCTGCATTAAAAGCAATTAATAATTTCAACTCCTGTGTGAGGAGCACTGGTGGATTTTACCTATTCTATATATTTTACTTTTCCTGTGATGATGAATAAATTAATCCCATTAATATTTAATTAACTTTAAGTTGAAAGGTGACATCTAACTTAGCCAATTTATTGTTCTGTAGCTGATTTAACTTTGGATCATGTGATTTTAATTCTTTCCGTATGACCAGGTGACTAAGGGGGAAAAAAAAAAAGAAAGAAAGGGAAATGCACAGATTAATTTCATTCTTTAACCTTCCTAATGCATCTGCTTGCTTGCATCGAGTCGCAGACAGCAGATCATCACATGATTTATAGTAGTGACCGCTGCCTGCATCTCTCAGGCTAATGACACATACACTAAAGTCATTGATTTGTATGAATAGCCTCCGCTCTTCATTTATCACAATTTAATGTAAGAGTTTGCAATGCAGAAAAAAATTTCACATGGGAAGCATGGCCCCACAGGCCTGACCGCTAAGCAGTTATGAATCATTTGCTGCCTTTTAATATATAGACTGTTCTATTCCTGAAAATGCCCTATAAGGTCGTATTTCTTTACAGAACACCACCACAATTAAAAACCAAAAGTAGATGTTTTAAGATAAAGTCTGTATGAAGCATGACCAAGTTAAACCTTTGTTAGCATTGACTCTTTCTCTTTTTTTAATGCACCATGAAAATCCAAGTTTACCATTGGTACAAAGAGGGATAGCTCATTTAAATTTAGCAGAGCTGTACCTGGTTTTGTTAGTACAATTTTGGCTCAGAAGAGTTTATTGAGCTGCCTTTGGAGTACACAGAACTCCAGTAAGAATACTGACCTGGAATCACAGAAGAGCTAAGAGCAAGTAAGATTTGGGAAATTGGTTTTTGCTCAAGATAAAAAAAAAGTTCAAGTGTAACTTGAAGAGAATTAGGACTTGCAAACGTTGCATAGAAAAACTTTGGTAGAATGGCTGTATTTTTTTTTAGGTAAGCCTGTGGGTTGTTTTTTGTCTTTTAACAGAAACTGATTCCTATTAAACCTAGCTCCTACATTGTTTCATATCACAAATTTAAAGGGGTGTGGCAGGTCAAATATAGATTTAAAAAAATCCTTATGTCTAGTGCTACAAGAGAATGTAATTCATAGTATTAATGTAAATATTTTCCAACCCATTTATTCAAAATGATAGGTAAGAAAAAGAAATAGTCATTCCTTAGTAGTGCTCACGAGGTGAATGTGAAGATGTTGATTTCTGATGTGTTTATTATAGAGTGAAATTTAACCAAAGGGACATAACTCCATTTTATTGTCTTAGATGGGGAATGATAATATTAATAATCAAGTATGCTATTTGAAAGTTATGCAAGAAAAATCTACCTTTTTAATTCTTACACTATGTATCTGTGATTGTGTAAATATCATCAGTGTTACCTGTAAAAGAATTATATCTTCCTGAAGACACCAACTCTTTCACAGAAGTTAAAGGTTTGGCCATTGGGTTTTTCTTTCCTGATAAATATGAGACAAAAAGCCTCATAACAGAGTTTTGGAGTTCTCAATACAGTCTTGCTGGTCGCAAAATCACTGTTTTCATTGGAAAAGGAAAACTGAAGTAGTGTTTGTGGTTCTGAGAAAGAGGTACTTAACAAACAATGATACTAAGTTACTCCGGGAAATATATACCTTATTTTTCCATTACTTGCAGTCTGAAATAAGGAACAAGTGTCTTGCATAAGTCAGAATTCGCATAATCTATGTGAAAAATCACTAAATGAAGGACAATATATGCAGTATCACAATACAAGGGAACCACATATCCCAGGCATTTTAAACTTTTGTGTATATTTCACAAACATCAAATACTGTGAAATTCTAAAGTGTTTGGCAATATTTTTAGATGTTTAGAAAAGGCATGGTAAAGTTTCTACTGTATCAGCAACAGAAACTGTTGAGTTATTTTTCCTTAAAGATACACTTTGTATGCAAATATATTTCAAGGATTAAAAGCTATGCATTTCCTGAACTTTCTTTTCCTTGCATTGCTTGGAAGGGACCGTGTGCTAGGCCAGCACTATTTAAAAGAAAGAGAAAGGAGGAGATTTGTAATGATCAGTCTGAAAAGTTTTGTGGTTTGTCTTTAGATATTTTTGCATCCCAAATCATATTTTTTTTTGGTTTTTAAGCTTACACTTGAACTAATTCCCAGCACAGCAGGGAGTGATATAAAGAAAGAAACAAAGCAAAAATGGATTTAAAGGAACTTGAACTATTGTTAAAGCAGGTAAACAGAATGATAATGACTCACAGCTCCCAAACAGAGGGCATTTTTAGCAGGGATCAGGTTTTATCAAAATCAATCCTCATCATGATGAGCACCTTATGGATGGGATGAATAGCAACCTGGGAGCAGTGTAGCTCAAGAGCATTAGTCAGCCTTTGTAGCATTCTGAAATGGTTGGTTTTGTACAGTCTGTCATTCAACCTAACTTTTTTTTTTTTTGTATTTATGACTGAAAATGATGCTAGAAAAATTTAGAAAAAAAAATGTGCATTTGGTTGTAGTATTAGGGAAGTACTAATGGAATGGGTTTGCATAGCTGTTTACTCTGTCTTTCACCAGGAGAATATAGTTACCGTGCATTAGTAGCTGCCATGGTGTGTACCTATAGCCTCCTGGCAAACAGTTTAAGTCCCTTAAAAGTACAACATCTTATTTGCACGTGTAAATATATAAGCAAAACCTTGTTCTCCTACTGCAAGAGAATATACTTAGAAATGGAACTGCCTAAAAGTCTACAGCAAAATAGAAATGTAAGAACCAGGACAGGATTTGATATTTGATTTGAGTTCACACATGAGATGATATAAGATACCTGCTTAGCTCCTGAGCTGTCTAAATGGCGGTGTGGAAACAGGATAAGGTGGTGTGGAAACAGCCTTCCACGTTTTTTCAAGATTGTATCCTTTTATCTGTATGGGGAGGTGCCTAGCATGATGAAGGGAGTAGAGCATCTCCCATACAAGGAAAGGCTGAGGGAGTTGGGTATCTTGAGCTTGGAGAAGAGGAGACTGAGGGGTGACCTCATTAATGTTTATAAATATGGAAAGGGTGAGTGTCAGGAGGATGGAGCCAGGCTCTTCTCAGTGATGTCCAATGATAGGACAAGGGGTAATGGATGCAAGCTGGAACATAGGAGATTCCAGTTAAATATGAGGAAAAATTTCTTCCAAGGTCCCTTCCAATCCCTGATATTCTGTGTAATACATTTTTTTTAATATAATGTTATATATGTCTGCTTCTTATTTGTAGTTGGGAGTGGAGCTCTCAGGTGGCCTCCAGGGCTTTCTCCAGGGCGGTCTGGAGATGAGATGGAGATGGGAAGGAGATGGAGCCAAGGCTTCCTGTCTCTGCCAGCTCTCCCACAGCCTGGTAGCAAGGCTGTCCAGCAACTGAGTGAGCAAATTACAAGGTGGGCAGTGAGATGTGAACTAGTGCAGTGTAGCAAATGATTACTTTGTAGAGGTACTTTTAAATTGCATTGATGATCTGTAGATCCAGATTCTAGGCTGTTAGCCTAGGCAGATCCAGACCAGTGTGAGCCATAACTTGAGAGAGTGGCTGCAGAGGGCAGCTGTGGGTTGAGGATACACTGAAAGGCAGGCACTCAGCAATTGTCCCAGGCCAATTGTCCCAGGCCCCAGCAATTGTCCCAGGCCTCCTTTCAGCCCAGTCACCTGTGCCTGGTGATTGAGGGTGTAAAGGAAGAGGTTTCTCCCATAGCCTTTTCAGAAGGAAAAAGCATCTCAGTTTGATCCAAGTTGATAGTAGAATAATTTAGGTTGGAGAAGACCTTTAAGTTCCTGGAGAAATGGTTGCTTTTTAGCTATACTCTGGTTTAATGTAGCTGGTAAGCAATTAAGAATGCAAGATTTAGTTCGTTTGTCATATGGATAGTAGAGTGAGTACCTGAGAAAAGCCTGTAAGGGAAGATGTATTGTAGTTAATGCTTACTACATTAAAACTACATTTCTTCAAGCTGCTGGATAAAAACATGATAACATTGTAGCATCCTCATGTAGCTTCCATGAAATAAAATATGCTTCTCTTTCTCTGAACTGTAGTCTATTCTTCTCACCCTTCACTTTGGAGGTGGCTGGAGTTCATAGTAGTTTTGTGACTTGAGATCATACATAAATGTTGTAATGTAATTCTGTGAAAGAGGAGTTCATTTCTTGTTACAAAATATTAAAACAAGAAGGAAGAGTGTGAAAGAGGTTAAAAAAAAATCAGCCTTCTCTGATTTGAACTTTTTTTTTCATCATTAGAAAAAAGCACAGCAATATATAGCCCTTCATCTTTAAAGACTTTAAAGATCTAGCCTATATGAACATTCCATTTCAGTTCAGGTTCATGATGTTACTTTTGAAAATATTTCCAGAGGTGCAACATAGGTGTTAGACGTTGCTATTAATAGTAATGAAGATAATAGGTATGTTAAGAGTGGACCATCAACATGAACTTTGAATTTTTGGGTTTGGTATGATGTTTAAAATATTCTTGCCACCTTGATATCTGAGCATCATACAACAATTATAAATTTATTTCAATTTCCTCTTTAAAATACTTAATAAAAATCTACACAAAGCACATTGTTTAGCCAGGAGATTGGAATATTTTCCTTTTCATCAGTTGCATTCTCTTGGGTGTATCTGTCTCAAATGTCTCTCCTGAGAATGAACACCAGAGGGTTTAGATCTGCGTTAATTATTTGAGACTATCAGAAACCCCTATTATTTACTTGGTAAATGTGTATTTCCCTAAGATTATAATCATTTTGGCTTTTTTTTTTCTCCTTCATTCTAGATTTTGCATAACATTTTAATTATTCCTGTCATAGGTGCTTATTACATTGTGTCTGGGTGCCATTGGTTTACTAAAGCAAGTGTTCTAAAATAAGTTTTTTTTTAAAATAGCCCAAATTTGAGCCGTGATTCAGTGAGGCACTTTGCCATTTGGCTGTTTTCAAGCATATGAGCATATTCAGCCAGCTGGATTAGCCACATGCCCATGGGCAGGTCTGCCATGCTCGTGCCATCTCTGCTTCAGTCTTATGCTAGTGTGGTTATGCAGCTTCCAAACTGCTGTTGGCTTGTCTCCAGCTGTGTGGCTCCTCACGCAAGCACAGCTGGGATGCAGCTGTCTGCACCTGACTACCTCGGCATGCCCTAAGGCACATCTGCACTTGTGCAGCCCCCACTGCTCCTTCAACTCCTAAGACTTCTGAGATTTAGCAGAATGTTGATCTTGGCCCATCTAAATGAATGTTTGACAGTGTGTCAAAAAGTCTGTGCCACACCTCCTCTGCCCTTCAGGGTTGCCCAAGTGACAGTCTCAACAGGACATTTGACAGAAAGAGTGAAGACTGCTAAGGTATCCCAGCAAGATGCTAGAACTGAACTCTATCCTGATTTCCCATTGGCTTCTGCAGAACACCTTGTGGCCATATGTTCCACAAGCTTATAAAGGAAACAGAAGTGCTTTTTACTTGAGTCTAGAGCAAGGAGGGAGATGTGCTTTGTAATGGGAACCGTTGTTCATTCTATTTCTCTTCTAATCTCTGCGTATATTGCAATTCCCTCTTGCAATATAGCTAGAGATATACTGAAGCTGATAGTTTTTGTTGTTGCAGAGTCCGTCTTTATTTTGATTTTTGAGGTGTGCTGCATTGCAACTGTGATCCATTCCAGCATCATGCCAGAAAAAGTTTCTACTGGTTGTATAAACCTTGCTGCATATTCTTGAGTATCCTCTTCTGATGTCTAATCTACTAGGTATTTACATTGATTCACTTCTTCTATAGAACATGTGTAACAGCTTTGGGTGGCCCCAAGTATTTTCCATCTTGCTACCAAACAGGTGCTTGTGAACTTTAGAAATTTACTTTAAGAATTTCTAAACAAAAATAGCATTAAAGAGAAGTTGATTCTCTGAACAGATTCACCACACAAGTAATAGAAAACTGACTGTAGCTGTCTAACTGGTCCTTAACAAAATTATTTGAGAATTCCTCTGTGAAGGAGCTCCCAGCTGGCAAACGTACGTCTGTCTACCTACTCTTTTGTGAGCCTCAGATTATATTTTCACTCTATGAACTATAAAAGACCAAAATACTCGTGCTACACCTCTAAACAAGTTGGGTCTGCACATTGGCTGCGATATCATACTAACTTACACCGAGATGACTGGTATCCCTGTGCTGAGCGATGCAGTGTGGGTGCATGCCAAAGGAAAAAGATTATCTCCATTCCATTATGTTTATGCAGAATCCTCCGGTTGGTGGCACAGAGCATGTGAAGAATCACTGGAATGATCTGGGGCATCTAAAGAGGAGACCTAAATCATGCAAGGGTAGTTCAAAGGACTGGAAAGCATCCCTTGTAACTTTTACTCACCAAGGGAACTTAGGTTTTAAAAGAAAAGTTACTAAGTGAAAGGTTCAGCAGTGAAAAGACAAAAGGCAATGTGAATTTACATACTCTAAACAGTGTCAGGTCTTAAAAAATGACTTTCCATTATGAAGCTGACTGAGAAATGAAAAAATTCTTAAAATAGTCTGTATGCACTACACCAGTCACTTGCATAATGTTGCACAGTTAGAAGCTAAATTTGTGTATTGTAAGCTGGAGAGGAACATAGGAAAGTTGCACAGGCCATACCTATTTTGCTATTTCTATAAAGCAAACACTCATTCCTAAATATTTAAAGGTTTCTGAATTTACTCGGACATCCACTTCCTACACTTGTGTGGGTTCTGGATATTTTAGTTTTTGTTCAGTGCCTAATTCCCTTTCCTCTAAACCACAGCTGTGCAAAGGTTCTGAGAATACTCAGGATACTTAATCTTTATAAGGACAATCTTTTTCTATACAGTCATATTTTATCTCAAAACCAGTGTAGAACTGTCTTGCAAGGAACAGTGTCATGCCTTTCTTCACTTTATTAGTTCAGCATCCTAGAATAGATATTATCTGTTGCAGGTAAGTTACTGAAATAGTTAAATTTGCCCGTTTTGTTCTTCTGTATTTATGTAGAAAAGCGATAGCCACAGTAGAGCTTTCTCCATAATATTTAGCTGTCAAAGAAACCTATTTCTATAATAAATGTTGAATCTGTACATTAATTTGCAAATTGTGAAGAAGACCAAAAAACACGTATTTTTACTACTACTTTTATAAACAGTCTCCAAGTTTAATTCACAGTTATGATTAATATCATCATATAGTTGATTAACCTCTGTCTGAAAAAAAGAAAAAAAAAAGGCAAAACATTTGGAAGTATCAGCAATTTCTCAAATGGAAAGAACCAAGGCATTGGGGCAGGTGGCAATATTTGATCTTTAGTCGTGACTACTTATACATAGCCATCATTAAAGGGAATAAAATCCATTTCATGCTCCTATTC
>VZTM01039427.1:1403-23916 GCA_013400555.1 Jacana jacana | reverse complement strand
AAAGGATTCTATGATTCTATGAACTATATGCTCAAAAACATTTCCTTAAAAAAAGTAAAAAAATGTGGATGGGAGTTCATGAATATTTTTACAGCTTTTTGTTGCATTTTTTTTAGAATAAGGTTGAGTGTATACAACATTTGAGAAGAAATAATTCAGCATTTCAGTTAAAATAGATGAACTTCTCTAGCATAGGTTATATGCTACGTATTCATCAACGTTTCCTTTTGGTCTGTTACATAGAAAATAGACTAGAAAATGTAGACACTCAGGCTACTATTAGAACATTCTGTTATGTTTGTGTACTCCTGGGAAAAATAATAAAGGTACTAAAAAGCAGTTCAGTTCTGCATAAATCCTAAAATGCCATGTTTTACAAAACAGCTTATGGTTTGTTTACAGCAAATCATTCATAAAATCAGAAAATCTTTCAAAAGGTGCCAAAGAAGCTGCTACTTTGCTGTCAGCAAAAGGTGCTGTATAGAGAAAGAACTGCTTCATCATGGCTGTTATCCACTGCTTGGAGATGTAACTGACAAGTTATCAATTCAAAACTAGACAGTCAGAGTTTGACCAGAACTTGACCAAATCTGCTCAGGGCATGACAGATCATTCCTTCTGCAAATATATGACAGACTACTGTAACGAATTCCAGGTTTATAACCCATGACATGGCCATTATGAGTAGTTACAAAGTATTTAATGCTTCCTAAGGAAGCCAATAGCTCAATGGGGTCTATGCAGGAGTTCATGAACATTTTGTGGACTATCACCCTGTTTTTCACTGTGATTTAGTAGCAGTTTGAACTTCTCCAATACAAGTGGGTAACATGAACTTTACAGCTACAGAAAGCACAGTCTACAGTTACAGAAAGTCTCTGAGAAGCTTAGTTTTTGCAAATTTCATGAAAACTTCTATCAAAATGCTGAGGTACAAAAAGAAACTTAATTTCTTAGCCATAGCAAAAAACCAGGAGTGTATCCAAATTTAAAACTAATTTTGAAAGGAAATTTCATAAATAAAGCATTGCAATATAGAATGAAACTGGTATCCAGTCCCACTGGTGTTAAATTGCAATAACCTTGTGAATAAGAGCTGAAGTCAGCATGAAGCCTGATTTTTTTTTTTTTGCAGGTATGCTTTTTGATTTTGTTTGGGTTTTTTTGGTTCTTAAGTCATTCCAAAAGATTACTTGTTTTTAAAGTATGGAAGGATTATACCTTGGCCATAGATACGAACATAATTTGAACAATTACCCACATCTGTTGCTTTCACTGAAAGAGATTTAGAAAATGTCATTTTTCTGCAGGAAATTTCAACATTTCAGAATTTGTAGACATTGAAAAGTAGATTAGAAAGTGAAAGCTTCAACTCACTAATTTGAGATTAAAAATCATGTTCACAACATGATTCTGTTTAGATCACTTTCAGTCTTGAAATACATTGTATATAGTGATATCATACAAAATTTTAAATATAAGATACATATACATATATATATATATATATGCATATATACACATACTTATATGTATTTATGGGGGGAGTTATCCAATCAACAAATTTATGTTTTGATTTTGGAAAAATCCATTTAGAAGCAGAAAAAAACTTTTAGGCTGGAAAGCACTGAACTAGTTCTTGAGAATAGTACTTTCCATCAGACTTTGAGGAAAAAGATAAAATACACTGTAAGTCAAAAAGGTTCTCATTTTAATGTGCCTAGAACATTCAGAATAACTCACTAATCTTTGCAAAATTTTAATGTCAAAAGAAACCTGCCACCATGCAACAAGTTGAAGACACTTAATGACATAACAGATGTTGTAGGCGAAACATGGGGACTGAACCACTCAGCAATTAAGAAGAACCAGAGGAACCTGCTAATCACTTAGTATGCTATTTAGTTAGCACAAAAGGGGCATATTTTAGAACAAGGATTCTGAAGATGATTTTTACTAAATCATTTATTTTAATAGCTGTTTAGCACGAAGGTATATAGATTTACCAATGTTAGCATTGTTTTAGCCCCCAGCAGCAAGATGATAATCTTGAAAGTTAATTTGGGACTCTGGTTCTATTATTTGCTACTCTAATTACTTGCCTTAGTGAGCAAAGCAGCCTGAAGAAAATAAACTGGAATGGCACCACATCAGGAGATTGAAATGATAGAAGCTCCAGGCTAAGTGATCTGAGGTGTTGCCATTTGTAGGAAGACTTATATTCTAGGTCCTTTGCTTACAGTGTATTTTCTTTTCTGAAGACTTTTTTATACCAAAGCATTGTTTGATTTCATTACATCATTTTTCATAATTTCATAGGTATTAAGCTTTTTTTTTTTTTTTTTTTTCCATCCCCTGGCCTCCCTTCTCACCTAGTGATTCTGATTTGAAGAGGTAGTAAGAAAAAAGGAAAATTCCCTTTGAAAAGATCACTTGAAATGCTTTAATAACTCCTTTGCCTCAGAGTGACTATTGAGTTGTGCTGCTGATAGGCAGGAGGAAGGGTTGCACCAATTAAATGAAACCCATTGTTATTCTGCAGTGTCTCAGGGTTTTTGCAGTGATCTTCTAAAGAAAGAGGCAAAGAGCCTCTGTTTAGTACTAATGATAGTTTCTGAGGAAACAGAAGGATGCCCTTTTACATACCATGTCACTGTAATATAAAAGATCACGCAGAGCAGTCCATTTTGTGCTAATTCAAAAAGAAATACATATTGTAATAGATGGGATGAGTATATAACTGTGGTTTTATTCTGATGTATAGTATGATATAAAGTAAAACGTTAATGTATCTGCAGTTTAATTTGTGATTTGCTCCTAAAACCATACTACCAATATACACACCAAATGAAAAGCAGCCTTTACATTCTCATTCTCTTCCTATGCGTAGCCATAGAATGGAATTTAATTAAAGTCCCTACTTGCATCAATAAGAGAAGCCTTGTCAGTTTAATTGATTCTTGGTCAAAGTGATATTGATTGGATAAGAGCAAATCCATTTCTTTCCTAACAATTAAAGCATTTAAACAGGCTCTGTCTCCCTTTTGATGAAAGGACATGAAACTGCTGGCAGCTGTCCCTATGGCTGATGTTGATCATTAGCAAATGAGTTAGTGTGCATTTATATTAGTAGCCATCTTGTTTTATTATAATATTCTACTACATTAAGGTCTCTAATGTCCATCTATTAAAACCTAGAGAGTCATATAAAAAGTCCTTTCTATAATCTGGTGTAAAAACTGTTTCAAATAAGTGGTTTTTATTTCTGAATCTGAGCCTGCACTGAGTGCTTTTAGTTCTCGTGGTGCGTATGAAAGTCTGTTAAGGGTGTTGAGCACTTCAGACTTATTGCTTACTTAAAAAAAATAAAAAATTATTTAAATATCATCTTTCAGAAGTCACATCTAATTTACTTGCAGAGGAGTATTTTAGCAGTTCTTAAGGCCAAAAATCTTTTCCCCAAACCTTCCAGCCTTCTGGTTGATAATCTAGAGGGCTGTGCTGCCATACAGTGCGACCTGGACAGGCTGGAAAGCTGGTCAGAGAAGAACCTAATGAGGTTCAACAAGATCAAGTGTAGAGTCCTGCACCTAGGGAGGAAGAATTCTGGGCAGACATTAGGGGCAGACCTGAAAATACTAAGGCTTCTGGGAAGTCACTTTCCATAACAGCATAAGACCAAAAGTGAACATGGTGTTACACTTAGGATCTGTGTAAGTCTGTCTATGCAGTTACCTCATCTCATTTGCCTGAATGGCACTGATCTCATATCCTCATTTGGAATTCTAGGAAAATGAAAGCTCAACTGTGATGACTTTATTTGCTCTTTTCTTATTTTTACAATATTGAAGATGATTATAGAAATTAAAAACAAAATTCCTTAGCTCTCATTTTGCTCTTGCTGTAAAAATTCTTTTTGGTCCATGTCCTGGTAAGAACTGCTGCACAAAGCCTGTATTGCACTCAGTCAGCTGGGATCTTTTTCAGCAGAAGAGATGAAATTGCCAAAATCTTGCGTAAAAAGGACTTAAATTTTCCGTGGTCCTACTCAGTAAGTACATAAGAAGGTAGTTGCATGAAACTATTCTTTATTTCATTAAAACCTCCTACATATTCATGACTTTTCTATATTTTAGCTAGCATTTATGTAAATGAATGAAAGTTAAACAGGCCAAATAAATACTACATAGTAAGGTTTCCTAAATATTCCTGATGTCTCCTAATTGAATCTTTGGTGTTTGGGTTGGTTTTTTGGTGTTGTTTTTTGTTTTTGTTTTTTATTATTATTTATCAGCCTGTAATTTTGTGTTTTGTTTTTTTTTAAAGCAGGTATGCCCAGGTCCAGTACAGAGCAATAAAAAGCCACTGTTCTCTGACAAGCAAAAAGTAGTCAACATGCTAATAAGCATGGTGGGAGACAGTTTCTGCTAATACTTCCCCATGAGCATAGCACTATCTATCTGCTTTTCTCCTTCCAGGTGTGGGCTGGCAGGGCAAGAGTCCGGTCAGAGGGTTGCATTACTCTGTATAGTCTTACAGTCTTATAGTTGCCATTTAACTAAGAGTTTAATAAGGTTAGGATTTGGCTAAAACACTCATTGAAATATGTGGCACTATTTTTTAAAAAACTATAAATAACAGTAATTACCTGTGAGTTAGATCTCCCCTTGCTGTTTTTGCCTGCAAATCATGCTGCCTTCAGTCCCCATAAAACCATTCTTCTCCATCCCAGGATTCCTGCCGTAACCAGCAGTATGGTTTGACTTCAAGGGAGCTCCTTCAAACACAGAAAACCTTCCCCAACCTTTAACCATTTGAAGAGCCTTTTATTTTTTTCTTCTTAGTATTGGATAGCTTCATCCTGCCAAGACTTCTAGTCCCAATAAATACCAAATGGTCTACAGAAGCAAACATTTTTTTTCCAAGAAAAAATAGCTTCTTTCTCCTCCACATCAGGACTTCTCTGCCCATCCCACAGGAGAAATGTGACTATTATCTCCTATGTCACCATGAAGTTGGCGTAATTTTCATGAGGAGATACAGGCAGGATCATGCTGGCAATATTATCACTGGAGCAGTAGAATTCTGCAGTTGCCCTAAGTAAGGTTTTTTTGGGAACAATGAAGACTTCAGTCCAAATAGCTGGACTGTTAACAACACTGACAGTATTAATGAATGTTTAAATCACAGGAGAGCAACGTTTTTTTCTTTCTTTCCATGTCGCTGCTATTCTGTGAGTTAATTTCTTATCTTCTGTGTAGTGTGAGGGGACTGGTGTGTGTGGTTGTCTCCTGGGAGCACCTGTCCACCCATCTGCATGTGGCTGCAACCACTACTGCTTTCAGGGAACTCCAAGCACATAGCAGCATGTGGTGATGTGAGAGGAGGTGGCAGGCTGCATTTCCTCAGGTTTTGCTAGTGTCAGATTAAAGACAAGGATAAAAGGTTACAGCATGTTCTTTCTTTTCTTACCTTTTAAAAGTGTATTAACCTTCTTATAGAGGAAATAAAAGCTTAGTTGTACCATTACAGTCTGACCTGGCCTTTTTAAAATAAGACCTGCTGACACTTCCTGAAAAATATCTAAAAGTGCTCTATCTACTCAGCTTGGGCTATATATTATATATTTGATTATAGACACCTTCCTCAAAAGAAGGACTTGTTGAAGATATCATTTATCTCTCCTCTTTATTCTTTATTTTCTTTTTCTCCTGACATCAACTGGACCTCAGGCTTACCTGGCTAGATCCAGGACTGGGATTTAGGTAACAATTAAGATACCTAAACTGTGACTTCCAAATGTGCATTATGTGTTTAACCTGTGTTATATATGATGCAAGTCTAGAGGGTGACTGCCCATACAGACGTATCTGATGTCATTTGACACATTCAGGCTCCTCAGATATCCACTGCAGACATCTTTGGGGTTGGCAGACCTGATGCAGGGAGTTGCATCCAAATGACTGCTGGGAGAGGTGTCTGGAGGCCTGGTGGGATTCACTACAGAGTTTCAGATGAAGCCAGGTGCCCAAGGGCGAGCAGCAGAAATATAACCAAGGCAACAGAATCAGTGCTCTAGATGATGCTTAAGCACTTGGCTAACCAGTGCTGGCAGCTGTTTGCAGAGGAGCTAAATCACTCTCAAGGCTATGCTGGTGGGTATTAGGTACCCAGACATCTCCTGTACATGCAGTTATCTACATATAGACACCTGAAGCTAGGCCTGAGTTCCCCCATCAGAGTTGCAGAAAGGAACATGTAACAGCACACTGGAGATGTTTCAGGCACTCTAGGAAATTTCAAATAGCTATAGATACTTCTGATTATTGAACTGAAGCTGAAAAGATCTGTGTGTAGGTGCTGTCTCTCAGTGGGATTCACCTAACTCGTGGCAATGCAGTGCAATGACACTTCTTCTGAGGGGGAATCAATTGAAGGAATCTGATAGATGTGTCTTTATTCACACAGATGCTCATGGTCCATAGAATAACAAGGGTCCAGTTCTAGTCTTGAGGTCCTCAGCAAAATTCGGTGACGCAAACATTGGTCTAAAGATGCATTTTCAGTATTTTACTGAGTGATTTATGTGTGACTATCCATAACAGATAAATCAAACAGGATTTTGACCTTTGTAAATTGAAGCAGGAATAGTTGAACTGTTAGAACAGTTTCCATTTTAAGGGGACTTGTCTTTATATAGAGCAATTGACATATCTACCTGGACCTGTGCAAAGCATTTGACACCGTCTTGCATAGTAACATTGTTTCCAAATTTGAGAGATATGGATCTCACATGTGGACTACTTGGTAGATAAGGAATTAGCTGGATGGCCACACTCAAAGACCTGTGATCAATGGCTTGAAGTCCAAGGGGAAACCAGTGATGTTCCTCGGGTTGATATGGTATCTCTGAGAAATGGACAGTGGGACTGAGCGCACCCTCAGCAAGTTTACTGACATCAAGCTGTATGGTGAGGTTGACAAGGTGGAGGGAAAGGATGCCATCCAGAGGGACCTGATCAGGCAATCCCATGAACCTCATGAAGTTCAAAATGACCAAGTGCACGTGTCAGGGTAATCTCAAGCACAAACACAGGTTGAGAGGAAAGATTGAGAGTAGCCTTTATGAGAAGGACACGGGGGTGTTGGTTGATGAGAAGCTCAAAATGAGCTGACAATGGAGAGCAGCTCTGAGGAAAAAGGCCCGGGAGTCCTGGTGGACAACAGGATGACCATGAGTCAGCAATGTGCCCTGGTGGTCAAGAAAGGCCAATGGCATCCTGGAATGCATCAAAAGAGTGTGACCAGCAGGTCGAGGGAGGTTATCTTGCCCATCTACTCTGCCCTGGTGAAACCCCATCAAATACTGTGTCCAGTTCTGGGCTCCCCAGTTCAGGACAGACAGGGAATTGCTGGAAAGGGTACAGCAGAGGATGACAAAGATGAGTGGACACCTGGAGCATCTCTCTTATGAGGAAAGGCTGAGGGACTTGGATCTTTTTAGTGTGGAAAAGAGATCACTGAGTTGAGATCAGATCAATGCCTGTACATACTTAAAGGGTTGTTTTCAGTCTTTTTTCAGTGGTGCCCAGTGAGCAGATAAGAGGAAATGGGCACAAACTTGTACATTAGAAGTTCCATCTAAACATGAGAAGAACCTCTTCACTTTGAGGGTGCAGAGCACTGGAACAGGCTGCCCAGATTGGTGGTGGAGTCTCCATTTCTGGAGACATTCAAAACCCACCTGGACAAGTTCCTGTGCAACCTGCTCTAGGAGGACCTGCTTTGGCAGGGGGGTTGGACTAGATGATCTCCAGAAGTCCCTTCCAATCCCATATCAACCTGTGATTCTATAATGCGTACTCACAGCCCAGAAAGCCAATGGCATCCTGGGCTGCATCGCAAGAAGCAAGGTGAGCAGGGCAAGGGAGATGATTCTGCCCCTCTACTTTGCTCTTGTGAGACACCATCTGCTGTACTGCGTCCAGCTCTGGAGCCACCAATCTAAGAAGGACATGAACCTGTTGGAATGAGTCCAGAGGAGGCCACAAAGCTGATCAGAGGGGTGGAGCACCTCTCCTTTGAGGACAGACTGAGAAAGTTGTGTTGTTTAGCCTGGGCAAGAGAAGGCTCTGGGGAGATATTATAGCAGCCTTTCTGTACTTAAAACAGGTCTACAGAAAAGATGGGGCGGGACTCTTTATCAGGGAATGCAATGACAGAATGAGGGGAAACAGTTTTAAACTTAAAGATGAAATATTCAGTTTAGATATTATGAACAAAATTTTTACTGTGAAGGTGATGAGACTCTGGCAGGCTGCTCAGGGAAGCTGTGGATGCCCCATCCCTGAAAGCATTCAAAGTAAGGTTGTATGTGGCTTTGAGCAACTTGGTGTAGTAAAGAAGAGTTCCTGCCCATGGCAGCAGCATTGGAACTAGATCAACTTTAAAGTCCATTCCAACCCAAACCATTCTATGATTCTCTTATATTAGAAATGAGATTTGGAAGATATTGCCCAAGAAATGATGCAGTCTTTGGTGGTGCATCTTATTTCAGACTGACATAACTCAGTGAAAGATTATTTTCTAAATCCTTTTGTCACAGTGGTTTCATGAATCTGGACCTTTATCTTTTTAATATAGAGTATTTTTGAAAATTCGTAGTGGCTTTCAGTGATTTGTTGCTGTTCTGAATCTGACAATCATTCCTAAACACCCATTTCTATATAGCCAACCACAGCAAATCATTTCTCTCTTGCACTCCTGATTACCACTGTTTACATATTCCCATGTTTCTAGCACCTTGTCTCCCAGTGCTTAGAGTTGCTGCAGCTGATAGTAGGCATTTCTGCCTTGAGCGTCCCTAATTCCTGCCATCACCTAGCATCTGCTCAGTGGTATCCTGCACCTCAGTGTCTTTATCTCTAGCTGCATTTATCCTTGGGGCAATAAGCTTCACCAAGAAGGTTTCTTTGTCTGCTCTGTTCATATCAGAAAAGTGAATGCTTTTAGTAACTATGATTTGATCTGACACATACAGCCAAATCCAACTGTTGTTCTGTGCAGCAGGCAACAGCACATTTCTTACTCAAGTGTGTTAATTCGCTGGGGTGGTCTATACTATTTCTTTATTGAAGACATTTTGATAATGTCATTATAAATTGTGTGTGTCTAATGAGTTGCATTCAAAAATTGCTATATTTAAGCAATCCCTTTTAAACATAAATACTTGTCTCCTATCTGCACATTTTTAAGGGAAAACAGGTCAGTGATATTTTGGCTGGACTCTATAATATTTTCTAATTTAGTGGCTATTGCTGAGGTTTCATACATGATATTAAATTATGCTAGTCCAACAAAGCGACTAGAGTTACACCAGTTCATTCTAACTGAGCATAAAGACCTGGCTTCTGATTGCAGAGTAAGTGTCACTGGTCCTTATGTTGTAATGTAGTAAAATTTAAAAAAACACATTTTGCCCTTAAAAGTTGTAATTGGGAACAGACTAGACAGTAAAAGAGAAAACAAAAATCTTCAGCAGCACTGTGTCTCTTCTGCTTTCACAAAACTGAGATGAGAATTGTCATTGAGATTTGTTAGAACAAGAAATGTAGCTCATTAAAACAAAGCTCTCCTAGTTTCACAGCTATTCCTTAATGGTAACAGTTTAGGACTTCTGGCTTTGGGGACCAGGTTCAGATGATTACAGTGGTGTGCACAGTTTGAAATCCTAAAAAGACTAGAATGAAATACTGATCTGAAAAATAAAATAAAATAAAATAAAATAAAATAAAATAAAATAAAATAAAATAAAATAAAATAAAATAATAAAATAAAATAAAATAAAATCCCTAAACAAAAAAAAAAAATTGCACACTATTTGTTGTAGCTTACATTTCCTACAGAAACTATCAAGACCAATACAGTCCTGAATCCTGCTCTGGTGCCTGGAGCAGCAGCTCCCCTCTTCCACCTTCCATCCTCACTAACGTGATATCTGCAGGCAACACTTCTCACACCTTTTTTTTTTTATAATTCCCTCCCTCACACTGCTGTGTGGTCTTTTTACCTTATTTTAAAATCATATTTTCCCAGATGCAGCCCAATTTTGGCTGAGGGTTTGACCTATATCCTGTGGTGGGTCTGTTGGAGCCGACTGAAACCAGCTGAAACTGGCTGTGACCAGCTTGTGGCAACCTTAGCCTCTCCTCACAGAGGCTGCTCCTGCAGGTGTTGCTGCCAGCACCTCGGCATGAAAACACTTAGATCATAGAATCATAAAATGGTCCAGGCCGGAAGGGACCTTAGGGTCATCTAGTCCAGCCTCCCCACAGTCAACAGGAACATTCCCAACTAGACCAGGTTGCCCAGGGCCTCGTCGAGCCTCATCTCCAGGGAAGGGGCCTCAATTCTCCCTGGAGCTTCCTCTTCTCCAAGCTGAACAACCCCAACTCCCTCAGCCTGTCCTCATAGCAAAGGTGCTCCAGCCCCCTCACAATTTTTGTGTCCTCCTCTGGACCTGCTCCATCAGGTCCATGTCCTTCCTATATTGAGGTGCTCCAGACCTGCATGCAGTACTCCAGGTGAGGTCTCACCAGAGCAGAGGAAAGTGGCAGAATCACCTCTCTGGATCTACTGGCAACACACCTTTTGATGCAGCCCAGGATTGGATTGGCCTTCTGGGCTGCAAGTGCACACTGCCTGCTCATGTCCAGCTTCTCCTCCATCAGCACCCCTAAATCCCTTTCCTCAGGGCTGCTTTCTAATCCCTCATCCCCTAGTCTGTATTGATGGTGAGGTTTGTTCTGTCCCAGGTGCAGAACCCTGCACTTGCTCTTGTTAAACCTCATGAGGTTTACCTGGGCCCTCCTCTCCAGCCTGTTCAGGTCCCTCTGGATGTCATCCTGTCTCTCTGGTGTATTGACAACACCACACAGCTTGGTGTCATCTGCAAACTTGCTGAGGGGACACAATCCCTCTGTCTAAATCATTGATAAAAGTGTTAAACAGTACCAGTCCCATCATGGACTCTTGAGGGACACCACTTGTCCCTGCATTCCATCTTGACCTCAAGCCATTGAGTACCACCCTCTGGCTGCAACCATCCAGCAAGTTCCTTATCCACTAAACAGTCCACCCATCAAGTTCATATCCCTGCAATATGGCAAGCAGGATGTTATGGGGGACCATTTTAAAAGCCTTACAGAGGTGCATAAGACCGAAGCAAGTCAGAATAATGGCCTTCAAGTAGAGGTTAGAGGAACATTTTTCTGGAGAGTTCTGGTTTGGCTATGTAGGGCTCAGGGTGGTAGGACAGCCTTGTTCCCCATTTGAGTTGTGGTGCTGCATCAGGTGGTGGATTTGAAGTTTAATTGCAATGGGCACTCTGAAATTTGAAACTTATGAAAGTGTGATGTATATTAGTCTAATTTCTGTGATGTTATGTATGTTTTGTGGCTCTTTAGGTGAATCATGAACATATTTTATGGTAACAATTATAAACCCCAAGTCTGAACAGATCTGGTTTATAACTTATTATTTTAGTTGCAATGAATGTAGTAAAAGTAGTAAACTAAAGGCAATGTAACTTTTAAACACTGCATTTTTACTGCCATTAATTGATTGACTTTAAAAAAGGTATATATTTTCTATATTTTTATTTAACAGGCTAGTGACCTTATCCTTATTATTGTCTGAAGTTTTCCTTCTGAGAGAGTTTTGAGATTAAGATTTACAAGTATTCTTTTTAACTTTTGCCAATGCAGTGACCATCAACATGGTCATCTGGACATCATGATTATAGAAGGCACTCAAAGGGTAAACTAAATTTATTGGGGATTTTATTTCTTCCTTGGCAAGATCTCAAAGAACAGAACAGAACAGACTTCATGTTATTTATTCAGGAGTCTGAACTTGACAGAATTTGCTGTCAGAAGTACTGCCTCATGAGGCTTGTTGTAGAACTGAATGACAGAAATGTAACAGCATTATATCCTCACATTTCTCTGACCTATATTACTTCTCTTTTTCCAAGAATGCTCCCAGGTTCAGTAGGAAATAGTTGATACACCATGTGGTTCAGCAAATTAAGAGTATGTCAAATTGAAACACTTATGGGAGTTACTGTTTAGTTATAATGTAAAAAACACCTTTTCCTTTTCATTCAGAATATGATCTAATTCTGTATGGAATTAAAAAGTATTTGAAACTGCCTTTCTGTCCATCTCTGCATCCCTGTCTATCCATTTATGAGATTTTAATGCACTTTCATTTTGTTCTCAGTTTTGTTTTTCCCTACTATAACAAAATATATGACAAACCCTACTGAAAATCAACACCTTATTGGTAATAGCTATCATGTGCATCCATAGCAATAATGATTACTGGCTCAAATATTTGCTAAGGAGGCCAGACAAAGAAGAGAAATAAGGTATTTGTTTTTACTTTTCATGTTTTTAATAAATAGGACTACTGCAAAATGCTTACCCAAGCTGTTACTGTACTCTAAAGCAAAACCATAAATTTCAATAACAGAGTATCATAGAATATCAGGGATTGGAAGGGATGTTGAAAGATCATCTAGTCTAATCCCCGTGCTGGAGCAGGAACACCTAGATCGGGTCACAAAGGAACATATCCAGGCAGGTTTTTAATGTCTCTCCAGAGAAGGAGACTCCACAACCTCTCTGGGCAGCCTGTGCCTGTGTTCTGTTACCCTCACTGTGCAGAGTTTTTTCTCATATTTAAGTGGAACCTCCTATGTTCCAACTTGCACCCATTGCCCCTTGTCCTATCACTGGACTTCGCTGAGAAGAGCCTGGCTCCATCCTCCTGACACTCACCCTTTAGATATTTATAAACATTAATGTGGTCACCCCTCAGTCTCCTCTTCTCCAACCTACCCAGTGGAGACTAAAAGGACATGTGAGCATCCTTAAAACTCAGAACTAATCCTGATTTTCTAGAGCCTTCTGGGACATTTTCCCTAGATTAAATGACAGGCTTCTTTGTGGTTTTGTCTAGTTACTCTGTTGTTCATGTAGTAGTTGGTAAAACAGGTTATTTTAATTTTGAATTTCTTGACCTTTTTTGAGTGTTAATAAAGGCATTACATCTGCATATGATACATAACTTCTACATTTAAAAAAATATGCACTGCAATAAAGAACTTGAAAATAGAAGCAAACCCAGGAGAGACTTGTCAGCTTTCTTACCATGGTAGGAGGAGTTTTCTTTCTTGATTTAGACTATTTTTGTTAGATGGCAAAATTACTGATTTTATTTTTTTTTCCAGTCTCTGGTGCTGTTATAGAAATAGGAAAGGATCACAATAAGAGAATACAGCCTTACACTGTAGTGTTCCAATACGCTGAAAGTAGCTTGAAAACCTACACATCTGCCTTACCATCTCTAAATAATGTTCTGCTTGATTTTTTCTGCTTTGAGTATCCCTACTGTGTGAGAAGAAGGGAAAATACATTCTCATGTGTTTATTTCCATAAATATCATGCAGGTGCCAGTGTTAGAGCAGACCAGGTATTCTAAACCAGAAATGAATACTTATATACTCTAATTCCCAGAGTTGTAAACAAACCTTCATCTGTGCAACACAGATGTCACCTATTGTGATTTATTTTTTCTTAGACTCTTCTTAGGCTCTGCTAAAATCAGTAATAACAGTAAGACACACATGGGCTTTCAGTTCTTACCTTCATATATACATATTTTTTTGATTTTTTTTTCCCCTTTTTGTTTGCAGGTAGGACCACTGGATCTATCTTCCCATGGATACTTTCCTTCTCTTTCATAGAATCATAGAATCATTTAGGTTGGAAGAGACCCTTGGGATCATCAAGTCCAACCATCAGCCCTACTCTACAAGTTCTCCCCTACACCAGATCCCTCAACACCACATCTAATCTACTCTTAAACACAGTCAGGGAGGGTGACTCCATCACCTCCCTGGGCAGCTGATTCCCCTGACTGACCACTCTCTCCGTGAAATTTGTTTTCCTAATGTCTAGCCTAAACCTACCCTGCTGCAGCTTGCAGACATTCCCTCTTGTCCTGTCGCTCATTGCCCGTGAGAAGAGACCAGCACCAATATCTCTACAGTGCCCTTTCAAGCAGTTGTAGAGAGTGATGAGGTCTCCCCTCAGCCTCCTCTTCCTCAGACTAAACAACCCCAACTCCCTCAATCGATCCTCATAAGCCTTGTTTTCCAGGCCTCTCACCAGCTTTGTTGCCCTCCTCTGTACTCGCTCCAGCACCTCGATATCTCTCTTGTGCTGAGGTGCCCAGAACTGGACACAATACTCAAGGTGTGGCCTCACCAGTGCTGAGTACAGGGGGACAATCACCTCCCTACTTCTGCTGGTCACACTATTCTTTATGCAAGCCAGGATGCCATTGGCCTTCTTGGCCACCTGGGCACACTGCTGGCTCATGTTCAGCCGCCTGTCGACCAGCACCCCCAGGTCCTTTTCTGCCAGGCAGCTCTCCAGCCACACTGCCCCAAGCCTGTAGCGATGCATGGGGTTGTTGTGGCCCAAGTGCAGGACCCGGCACTTGGCCTCGTTGAAGGCCATGCCATTAACATTGGCCCATCTATCCAGTCTATCCAAGTCCCTCTGTAGAGCTTCCCTGTCCTCAAGCAGATCAACACTCCCACCCAACTTAATGTCATCTGCAAACTTACTAATAGTGTTTTCTATGTCCTTATCTATATCATCAATGAAGATATTAAAAAGGAAAGGCCCCAATACTGAGCCCTGAGGAACACCACTTGTGACCGGCCGCCAGCTGGATTTAACTCCATTGAGCACCACCCTTTGGGATCGTCCTTCCAGCCAGTGCTTGATCCAGCAGATCGTACGCTCATCCAGGCCATGAGCAGCCAGTTTTTCCATGAGAATGTGGTGAGGGACAGTGTCAGATGCTTTGCTAAGATCCAGAAATATTATATCCACTGTCTTCCCCCCATCCAACAATTGGGTCATCTTATCATAGAAGGAGATCAGGTTCGTCAGGCAGGACTTGCCTTTCATAAACCCATGCTGACTAGGCCTGATCCCCTGGTTGCTCATAACATGGCTGGTGGCTTTGCTAATCATAGTTTCAGAGACACAAAAAGTTTAGTGACTATATTAATCTTATATAAATTGTTAGCTCTGGAATAATCAATACTTTGGACAGTGCCTAGTTCAACTCTGTAACAGCCTCAGGTTATTTTTGCCATGTAAACTGCTTCAGTGTATCAGCCTAAGGATATGTCTAGTCTGTGTTTATCATCTACACTTCAATTGCCTGAAATTCTTACTTTTTTCAAAATATCTTCAGAAACCTGATGATCTCCAGCTTGATGAAAAAGCTGCTTCAGTGACTCTTATCTCATTCAAGGAACTGAAATCATACAAAGTCCATCACTGTTTCTCATTTCCGGAGTTTCCACGTTTGTTTCCTCAAGACCTCTGCCTGATATCTCAGCAGTTCTACCACAGGGTTCTCCCTAGTTCTCCTGTTACTGTCTGTCTCTACTGTCTATCTTCTTTCTTTTATGCGTGTATTGATGTTGAAACAATGAATAATATTAGTTCAAAACTGAAAAAAAAGCAAGCTAACACACTTACGCAAATGAGTTTCTGTGATCAGTGGCAAAAAGTTCTATCTTTTGTCTCAGATAGATTGATACTCTTTGATTCATCATCACTGATAGCCAAACAGTGTTCATAGGACTACCTGTCTGAAGCCCAAACTCTGGGACTTTCAGAAGCATTTGTAGTGAAGTGTCCTGTTTTCTTCTGTTTTCCCCAGGCCTTCCGAAGTTGACCAGCTCTTTATATCTTCTGCAAATTAAAGACATAGACTCATAATGTTCTGTGTTTAAAAAGGGCAATTATAAAAAGATAATTCTTTGCATAGGAAGTGGTGAAGTTCATCTTTACAGTGCTTACTAATTTGTTAATTAAATCCTGAGGAATGTGTTTAGAATATCTGATCTCTACATCAGAATAACTAAATGCATATATGTTATACAGATAGGTAGATAGAGATCAGTGTACTTCAGGATGGATAAGAAAATGTTTCTGGCTTAAATATCATTAAAATGCTTTTTTTTGTGTGTGTGTGATTACTTTAGGATGAGGTTAACAAGACATTGCAAGATTCACAGGCTAGATTCATCATTCTGAAATTACATATCTTTGTGTAGCTACAGGCTAGAAAACGTTTTAAATCATATATAAGCTTTTCAATTAATTGGGAAGCAAAAAAAATAATAATGAAATGCATTGAAGAGTTTTAGAGATACTTGAGTTAACATCTTATTTTATTCTATTCCCAGTTAAAATTTAGCAACAAACTGCTATTTACAAATAGGACTGATTTGAAATCTGCAAAACCAATACAGTAATACTGTAAAGAAGTTTATGTATTATTTTACATGTGTCTATACAGCAGAACATTAATATATTAATATCTGCCTACTATGAGGAAAAAGAGAGACAAAATCATCTCCTTGATAGTTACTAACACCCACCCTGGAGTCTGCAGTACACAGAGCATAGAAGGACACAGTGAAGACTGGGAACATTGTCCTCTACTGCTAAATGCTTTGGCAAAAAAAAAATAAAATCTAAAAACACATCTTAGGTGTACAGAATTACACTGTTGATTCCTTATTCTTTTCCCTGCATCTTTATGTCCTGTAGTCTATAGGAATAAAAGGTTCTGGAAAGCTTCTGCAGGCATAGAAAATTCTTGATTGTTCAGTTTTAACAATATCATATTTGCAGGCAGTAAGGAATCAATCTCACTATGAGGCACAGGCTAGTATAGGCTGTCAGTGTGTATGGCTCTGACACTTACCTCCTTGAAGAAGTGTTTCTAGTGGACAAACTTAGTCAAATATTTTCCTTGGCAATGAATTAGTAAGGAGAATGATTCAACTTGTTTCCACTTCAGGTGGATTTTGTAATAAGCCCTAAATGGTGATGGTCTACAAGCTCTACTTATGAACAGGATCAAAGAGTAGGTCAAGGAAGAAGTTGATCAGTGTTTGAGAAAAGCGTTTATTACGATACCAAGGGGGTCTGATAACAGATAGGGTGCCTGAATTACCATTTTTCAAATTCTTTTTATTTAAATAGTCACTTTGAAACAGTGAGCAGTGATCTGTAGCATCTCTTAGGGAGAGAGGTTTTTCTTTACTCAAAGAATCAGTATATGCACTCCTTATTCAGTCTTGTCCTCAGAAGTAAGAGACCAAAGACTTGAATCCCTGCAAGGACTACTCTCTCAGAATTGCTTTTCTGTCCTTTTCTTCTTTTCATGTTTGTGTTATTCATTATTGTTAACGTTTTGTTCATGCTTAACCAGCCTCTATTTTTTGATATAAGCAAGTGACTTTTCAGTGAATGCATTGGAGTAATTATAGGAAAAAAACGGATTTAAAAAAAATCCAGCGAAACCCTTTACTTGATTTTAGACACACTTTAAGAATTAGTGTATATTTTGCACCCATTTTCCAGACATTGGCCCTTGGATTATTATTTTCTTGAATTATTGACCTAAAAAAGATCACATCCTGATATCTTTGTTATATATTTTTGCTTTTAATTGTGTCTTTACCATAGGGATACTTCAAGTGTCTGTCACAGTATATGGCATACCTTCATCATTATCCTTTTTCTGAAGGAACTAATTTGTCATTCTACTCCATAGAGAACAATTTCTTTTCTCATATTAGTATATTTTTGTTGCTCCTCTATTCATTTCTTTCTTAATATTTGACACTAAGCATCTGTTTAAGGAATATAAATCAGCCAGATGTCTTCTAGAGTCAGAGGACAAACTTAAGAATTTCACAGAATGATTCATAGAAGATCCAGAGAAGGTACACTTTCTGGAGGTGGATGACATGTTGATCTTAGCATCACTAGCTTTCTAAGTTACACTGTATATATATCATTCTCCTTTCATAAATATTCTATTAAGATACATATAAAGAAATCAAGCCTAATTTCTTATTCCTTAATAAAAGCATGGTTGGTAGAAACAACTTTTCTACATGAAATCCCAGATGAAATATGACTTCTACTTTAAAAGTTTAATGCAAAGTAACTGCAAGGCTGAAAACCTGAAGTACCTTTTGAGGACACAATTTTAAAGCATGGTATAGAATCCAGTAAATTGCTACTTTTCTTTCTTGAATTCAACATTTCAAGAGCTGGCAAATAACTGAAAACAGAACAGAAACTATAATAAATAATAGTATGAATTGAACAAATTATATTGGTCTGTCCAGTGTTCAGCCTGATGTCTCTGAATCCTTCACAGATATTGTTATCTGAAAACCAATACTGTCATAATCCAGCTCATTTTAGTCAAAGAAAAGTTTTTAACAGACTTCAGTCTGCAGTGATTAAGCTGCATATCTACTGATAAGGTCAGTTTTCTATGACAAGAAATGAAAGGAGATATAAAAGAAGACTGCAATAGTGTAGTTCAATTCAAAGGAAATGCTCAGTGTAGCAGAATAAGCATGGAAATGTTTTAAACAGGAGTTGACAAATTGATTCTCAAAGTTATACCTGAAGTCTTGTTTATTCTTACACATTCTTACACTGTTCACAACTATAGTATCTTACATCTTCCCGTATGCCTGATTGCTCTTACCTCTACTTCAGTTTTTTTTCCTTCCATCCTTGGTGTTATTATAGTACTTCTTGTATGCATTTGAATGTATTAACATCTGTGCTTTTATTGTCTGTTGTGATTATATGCTGATATAAAAGGAAGCAAAGTTGGAAAAGACATCTTCTGTAAAGACAGATGTGGAAGTAAGTAGGGACTTGGAAGAAGAAATAAATTTATTGCTTTCAGGGGACAAGCACAAAAGAGTGGATTTTGAATACTGCATTGGGTAAAAGCATGATATTTAATGCAAGATGAAAGTAAATTAAATAGAAATTATGTATAGGACAATACACTAGATGAACTTCAAGGAGTTCCCCAGTCTTGTGTACCAGAAAATAGACAAGGTTCTGGAAGAAATCTCAGAAGTTCAATTTTGACTATGTTCAGCTGAACTGACCTGGGGCATGTGCTGGGAAGAGGTACTTCTCATCTGAAAAACTCTACCTTCTACATATCTTCCCCACATACATAACAAAACAATAAAAAAATACTTTCCACTAAGTTACTGAAACATCGGCTCTTTTTAACCTCTCCTTCCCATTAAGGACAACAAGAAAAACTTCCATATATATGTTAGGGACAGAGACAAGAATAGGGAGTACTGTGTCTAGCTCTGGAGTCCTCAACATAGAAAAGACATGGACCTATTGGAATGGGTCCAGCAGAGGGCCATGAAGATGATCAGAGGGATGGAGCACCTCTCCTGTGAAGACAGGCTGAGGTAGCTGGGCTTGTTCAGCCTGAAGAAGAGAAGGCTCCGGGGAGACATTATGACAGCCTTCCAATATCTGAAGGGAGCTTACAGGAGAGCTGGAGAGAGACTCTTTTTCAGGAAGTGCAGTGACAGGACAAGGTGTAAAGGCTTTAAATTGGAAGAGGGGAGATTTAGATACTAGAAATAAATTCTTTCCTGTGAAGGTGGTGAGGCACTCGAAGAGGTTGCCCAAGGAAGCTGTGGATATCCCATCCCTGGAAGTGTTTAAGGCCAGGCTGGATGGGGCTTTGAGCAACTTGGTCTAGTGGGAGGTGTCCCTGCCCATGGCAGGGGGGTTGGAACTTGATGATCTTTAAGGTCTCTTCCAACTCTAACCATTCTATGATTCTACAATTAAAAAGATAAAACTTTGACCTTCATATAATAAAGTAGTTTTTCACATATTATATAGTAAAAGATTTTAGTAGTATGTGAAGAGTATGGAATAATTACAGAAAATAAATGTTTGAAATATCTACTTATTTACTAATAAATGGTATTCTGAACCTTTAATTCTGGATGTACAGAAGTATATGTCAGTGCTTCAAAGTGCTGTGGTCATACCTGTGGTAACAGAATTAAGCTTTTCTTTCATCATATCTGAAGATAAGATTTTGTGAGTAGTTAGTATGTAATAATGACTCCTAATTTCAATTCTGGATGAAATTGACTAAATTTCCAAATCTTTGTTATGCTAAAGAACTATGCTAAAATAAAGAAACTGAACAAAGCACTTTTTGCACGTGACGTGCAAACCCCTTGGCTAGGTCTTCAGATGGGTTAAATCAGAAAAACATTAGTAAACTCATTGGTGCTTTGCTAATTAAGGCTAGTTTATGGTGTGAGTTTTTATGTTTATTCATTCACTTGAACTTGCCAAAATGCTCAAAAATTTCCATATTCATAATATATGGCTTCTGGTCTAATTTTAAAGAACATCTCAGTCTCTCATCAGTCATTATCAATCACAATATGTCATTCTATTTCTGGTTAGAAGTCAAAACTTGAATTTCATGAAAAATGATAAGGTTTTGTCATTCATTTGTCTTCCACATGAAAACAAGCCTTGTTTGTTTTTTTTTCTTCCAAACTAAAGAAAAAAAATCATTTATTGCTGCCTGGATTTACAGACACCACCATAAATGATGGCAATCCACATTCACCTTGTTAGTCTCAGTATCGTAACCTCAAATTTATTGACTCTTCTGAAGTAGGAATCTGTGTCTTCTATGAAAATACAACAACATGGCACTATAGAGCACACACACAAGAAGTTAAAAATCTCAATTGATATCAAAGCTAGCCTTTAAATAATTATATATATATTCAGGAAATTTACTTCTGTCAGGAATCTTTATTTTAAAGATACTGAATCAAGGTATCTGTTTTAAACTTTTTTGGTTTTTTTTTTTTTTTTTACACTTATTCTTTTCATCTAAAATGGGGTTTTTGGCTGCTTAAGAGTTCTAAAGACCTAAACATGCAAACATGTAAACATGTTTAACCAAATAAACATGCAAACATGTATAACCAAATAAAATCAGAGAGAAAAAGACTTGCCTATCTAGGAGGTTTCATAATTGTACTCTGCCCTCTTTCAATCTGGTTTAAGTGAACTGAATTGAATTTAAATGTGCTTGTGCACAAGCAAGGCTGATTATTTTAATTTTCCTATTGTTAAGTATATGGTTGTGTTATTTCCACACAGTTGAACAAAATCCCTTTTGTAAATGTTGATGGATGAAAGTACACATGAAAACTATGTATCCCTATTTGGAAAATTATTAGGACACACTTTCTATATTGAAATATTGTAGTGTACATTATTCATTGGTCTTGGTGAAAAAAAAAATATTTATTCAGAAGTAAATAATATAGTAAGTCAAGTAATAAAAATAACAACTAACTAATATTCAAAAGGCATTCAAAATTTAAGTGCAGCATAGATTAATATTTTGTGTATATGAAATCCATGTTGTAACAAAAATACCTTTTATTTTGTGCTAACCTTCAAATCAAAAGCCATGAGAAGTCCAAAATCTCATTACATCTGCAGCTGGTCTTCTGAGGTGTGAAAATGCCAGTTCCTTTTTAAGAAGAATAGAAACACTAATGAAAAGTCCTTTCAGAGATACTCATGGAGCAATGTCAAACAGTTAACTGCTAATGATATTTTACTAAGAGTTAAAAGCTTAATTATGAAAAATTTTATTCCTTAGATAAAAAACCTTCCTGTTATACCTTGACAATCTTTCAGGGAGCCCCCTCCAATTTTATTTTGAACTGATGATGTTTTTGCACTGGGTAATACTCTATCCATATAACTCATTTATTTAAGTCATGGAGATGTGGGTTAATGAAAAAAAATTGGCATAAGAAGGATGACTTTGTGAATAATGGATAACAGCTTGGCTGGAGGATGATAGGCAGGCATAAACTAGGTGGAGGAACTTGAGAGAAATGTAAGCAAACTGAAAAGCAAAACCCTTAATGGAAATAAACTCCTACCAGGAAAATAAAATCTGTGATTACTGCTTCATTTTTTTCATTTATATATACTAAAAAAAACCCTGTTTAATGAAATTGATTGCAAAGATGCAATTTAATCGATGCAGAAACAGGCAAAATAATCATGGAAAATTATGTAACATTTCAAATGCTGGTTTGAAAAAGCAAGACAACAGACAACCAAAGCATTGCTTTCTTATCTATAAAAGTGTAAGCCATCATAGAAAAGGTAACCTCTAAGAACAGATGAGAGACTGATCTAGAGGAGGGCTCCTTTGACAGTGTTTCTGAAGTGGGTTTCCGTTACAGCAGGACTTCTATGATGGGGGGAAGTTAATTGTATTCTACTAATGAAATAATTGTTTTCAGTTGCTGCTAAGTGATATTTACGCTATTGAAGAAGGATAGATGGAAGAGTGGAGTGGCCAATGAAATATTCCATACTATAGACATGCTCATTGTATAAGCAGGGGTTAGCTGGGGGGTAAAAATCCATGATCACTGCTTGGGATGGTGCCAATTCACTGCTTTTCGACCCCTGAGGGTTTTTCCCCC
>VZTM01039424.1:4036-54640 GCA_013400555.1 Jacana jacana | reverse complement strand
AGTCTCAGCTTCAGCAAAGTAACAGCAACATGTCTGAAATTTTAGAACTTTAGGCCAAGGCAGAATTTACCTGCAAAGTCTGAAGCAAACCAGAAATGACTTGGGATCTCAAAATTTTTAAAGAGATCTTGGGCCTGTCACAACTCAAAAGTGGGTTGGATTCAAATCCAATATTGGCTTCAATGTACTAATCCAGGTGGGAAGTAGGTGCTTTTGACAAGCTTTCTCAGTTACTAAAAACATAATACATTATCAAAACTACATAATTTTTAATTTTTCTCTTGACTGTAGTTAAATTTTAAAGAGACAGGTATCAACCCTAGAATTTACAGCCAGGTCTCACAAAACCTTCCTATCCTGAAATATTTCAAATGTAGCCATTTTTAAAACATACAACTTCCTCCTTTCTCCTTTGATATAATGAAAAGTTACCTTTCATAGCTTCCTGCAAAGATAAAACATGCAGGATTTTGTTTTGCCAAGCAGTTTACAATCAAAACCTTCCAACCAATCTCAAGAACGGTTGCAAACGTTGCCTCCTATAAAGGCAAGGGCATGCCAGAGGAATGGGTTTTACTAGGAATAGCAACATGAAATAAGAAATAGGAATATTTAAAAAAATGATATAAATATGTCAAGAGCAGC
This sequence comes from Jacana jacana, assembly GCA_013400555.1. Classification (NCBI taxonomy): domain Eukaryota; kingdom Metazoa; phylum Chordata; class Aves; order Charadriiformes; family Jacanidae; genus Jacana; species Jacana jacana. The sequence goes on along the minus strand of VZTM01039424.1, from coordinate 53,995 downwards.
AAAACTGACTAAGCAAATACTGTACTGAGAATACTCTTCTAAGCTCCAGGTCAGTGGAAAATTTTAATTTACAACTGTGTCCTGTGCAACAGGGCTGCTACAATTCCAAACATGACAACTGGGTGATATATGTCATTTCCTATGTTCTTATATGTCCTAGTGTTTCAGTTATTAAATGACAAGCTGAGAAACAGTAATACAGAGACAAGTGACAATAAAGCTGCTGAAAGGATAGTCAGAATTTGTCAAAGTATGATGGAAACTATGGGAAGAACACAACATGAGCTGCACTGAAGCTTGGAAGAAAAACACCCCACAAATCACTTGAGAATTTGAACCAAAGACAAAATGAAACACTAGACACATTCATGAGGTGAGAGGGCATACATTTGGATGATCCTTGATAGAGAAGCTTAAGGGAAACGGAAAGAAAGGGAAGGGAAGGGAAGGGAAAAGGAAAAAAAGGGAAAAGGGAAAAAAAGAGAAAAGGGAAAAGGAAGGAAAGGCCAGATGAAAGCATGGCAGTTTAATGCTTCATCATTCTCTCTCCCTCTTCAGAATCTTCTTGAACAAACTCCATACAGGGAAGAAACAATCTCAGCATTGCTGTTTAATCATAGCTCTTCTTGCTGGAGAAGGGGAAACAACAGCACAGTTTCCATGGAGTTTATCAGGAAAAGGCACTTATCCTGATTAGTTAATCCCTTTATCCTGTTGATCTGATGCTTTGCATTGGCGCTACTGCAGTCCAGTCCCTGGGTGACAAACTGTTCACATGGCTTTCCCGCTGCCACCCATCCTGCTAACAGCACTTGTCTCACCTGCATGTTTCATTCACAAAAATGAAAGGAAAACACTTTTCAACTAAATTGCCAGCTACCTTTGACAACTTGTGCTGATTTTCCTTTGTGGGGCTGGGCAAGGTTTGGACACTGAGGAATCTACCCTGCTCTGTCATTCCCACCCATGACTGACATAACTCTATCAACAAACTTCAGGCACATTATGAAAAGTGTGAGAACTGCCTCAGCCTTTAAGCCACTTAGAAAGTATGAACTGTTCTTAGATGATGCTACTGAATTTGGGAATCTGACACCAGTACTGAATGCAAAGCTGGTAAGTCCACCTCTTTCCCCTTCCTTTCCAATAATCTCATCATTTAACCTTCATTTTTTCTTAATTTCAAATGATGTAATGATGCTTAAGCTTAACTCCCCAAATACCGTAAAGTCACGAATCAGCTCTATGTTCTGTGAGGCATCCTACAGTCACAAAATTCAAGGGCAAAACAGAAGAAGAATCTTTGATGGAAACACAGTTTGCTTTCTCTAACGAGTTTTGAAAAACAGAACAAGCTTCCAAAAAAAAAAAAAGCCAACCAAAACCTGAATTGTCTTGAGATAACTTTTAAAAAATGAAAAAAAGTAGAATCTGGAAAGACAGCAGGTAATAAAGATTAGCAACAAACCACAGTACCAGCTGAAGCTTTAACTTATTTAAACTAGTTATGCTCTCTCTTCTCCAAAGGCAGGATCTGTGAGCCCGTATATTGTTGAGCAAACTTTTTCCCGTGAAACCACTCCCACTCCAGTTCAGAGATAGGCGTTATGGTCAAGCCATGTTTCTAACAATAATGTTTGTTTTGGCAAGTTTTAGTGTGGTTATCTTGGCAAACAGATACTTTAGCCTATGCCATTTATTTGGTCCCAGAACATTCCAAAATATTTTGATGTAACTTCAAGTGTGATATGAAAGGAAAGTCATAGCTAGTAAATCACCTGGAAAGTCCCATATGGGGTTGGTCTTGATGTCCTCACCCTGCCAAAGAAATAACACTGGGTTGCTGATCTGTTACAAATTGGAAATGCTTACAAGAAAAGCAGGGGTTCTTTTTATTGCAAGAAGACAAGGAAATATATACAGCACAAGGAATAGTAATATGACCCTACAGCAATGCTCACCATAGAACAGAAGGATCATAACTCTTAAGAGAAGTCAACACTTAAGTTCATGGAGTTACTGAGGCAGTTCGCACGGCATTCTCCTCTCTCTTTACAAATTGTTATTTATGTGCATGAGCATGTATGTGCACAAATGCACACTTTCAAATATGTAGATTATTAACTTAAAGACAAAAGTCCAGACCAAGCAGGAGGAGAGCTCTTTCTTTATCAGCACTATCCCCTTTCAACAGAACAAAACAGAAAAAGCACTGCATATCCTAATAAGATGAAAAGATGACATAATGTAAATCCTCAGACAATGCATGATAGCTCACACAAACATTTTCTCCTTTTTTTTTCCTGAAAATGCAAGTTTTTTGCAAATAATTCGCAATATCCAGGAATTATATAAATCACTTTTTATGGTCCTGAATACCTGAATAAGTTAGTTTCAGAAGTGCAGAAGTAGCAGCAAATGGTTTGGTTCTCAGAAATGCACTATAATTTCAGAGCCCAATGTAAAAGACAGCATCTGTCATTGCCTTGCACTTGTGGAAATCAGGCCAATTCTAAAAGCTGGAAATAAAAAATAAAGATACTTTCTACGCCTGTCACATTAGAGTAATTCCAGATCACTTTATAAAAATCTCTGTTTTAAAAACAATAAGTAGATAATTCATAGTGCTTAGTTCTGATTTGTATTCACATTGGTTTTTTATAGGTGTTCAGATGCACCACTCCAGCTTTTAAAGCTGTCCTCAATAAGAAACACAGACATGAAATACCTACTTTTCATCTTCCTCCAACCCAAATGCTGTCTGCTCAGAGTTAAGAATAGCAGCAGCAAGCTGATAGAAAACTAGAAAAAGGAGAGCACTTGAAAATTAATGCTCAGATTCACAGTATCATCAGAATAGGCTGACTGACAGCTATGATAATCTTACACACATCTATTGGAAATTTCATGATTTAATTTCTCTCATTGCACAGTATTATAAATATGAACAGGAATTAATATGCAATGACTACAGTTAAATGTAAATATTTGGTTTCTTAATTCCATAGACATTCTTCAGATATCATCCGGAATAGATATCCCTCAAATCAAACAGCAGGAGAAGAGGATTATCTAATTTACTAAGCAGCCTGCTAAAGAAGCAAGAATCATATACTGAGCTCTCTTTTACACTAGCTATCACCTGCAGGAAAATAACTCCAAACTTACCTTGGTTCAAGAGAAACTGCTGAACTGTACCCCACCTCCCAGAAACAGGTCTATTACTGAAACTGAGTCCTGGGTGAATATTTAACATACTCTGAAACACAAGTAATTCAACACTTCCTTCAACAGATACTCATCTTTAAATACATCCCACAGAACAGGTGCATCTGAACTACAACATAAAGCAAACCATGAACCCCATGAACCCCAACAAAAAACAGCAATTCATGTAATTCACTAATAAATAAACGCCTAGTAAATACAGATGTTAAGGCTGTTGTGGGATAAAAGTAGAACAGAGTTTTCAAGGGCAATTTGTGACTTTTGGTTAGCTTGCAGTCAGTGCTGTTGGTTTTACACGCATCCATTCACATACACTTTGTTAGACAGTCCCTCTCTGATGCTTTGCCCATTTAATCTTTCCTTATCTTCTACAGTTCCACCTAATTCATTTTTTCCTTCTTGTTATTTTCTTTTGAATAGCTTTTACGTATTTTAGGTCCTTAGAGAAAGAAGAAAAATATACAAATACAAAACAGTAACCTCTGCATAGAGAAACAACACTGCTACCGACACTGTCTTTTCCTTCCGGCAAGTCCGTTTCTTTAAACAAGCTGCACTCCACCAAACGACTGGAAAAAATGTATCTAACAAATTAATTGGTTTCCTACAAATAAAATCTTTCCTTTCTGTACTCTTAAAGTTTTATCTATGCTTTCCTCTTTTACTTCAACAATAAAATCGATTAAAGTCAAATTGCATTTCTGTAGGCATTGATTTGCTAAAGCTTTTGATACATCCCATTCCCGATGCATTAGGCAATATGATAGATCCTGCCTGGGAGGCTGCCACAGACTCCAGGCAGTGTTTGAAGTACAGTTACGCAATGGATGCCACAATGCCCGGGCAGTCACGTTATCTGGTCTTTACAGCTGAGCTTTTTGGCAGAAGGGTAATTCACATGGGTCTGTGTTGGTGTCTGTATATAGAAACTGCATAACTCTTTGGACAAGGCACAGTTGATTTTGTGTGCTCATAAGTTACTATATACCGACCACAGAAGTGATCACTGGGAGTAGTTCAAAATGTTTTACAAGAATGCTTTGATGCTATCCAGAGAAGTACTACTGGCCAGTAGCTAAACTATAATTATGCTAGCTGGATGTGAAAGTCAGGGTTGAGTTGCAAGAATTCCCTTCTCAGCTCACCCATTCCAGACCTTGAGCAAGGCCAATGTACTTTTGGGAAAGTTCAGTTCCAGTGAAAATGTAAGCCTACAGCTGAAAACCTCTTGGGTTCAGTTTTTGTCTTTAAATCTAGGTCACATTACTCCAGGAGCAATGGCAGGCTTTCCACACAGGTGCAGAGGAGATGGGGATATTCTATACACAAGAAGGTACAAACAAAGAAACATTTACAGAAATGTAACTGTTAAAGAAAATTAACATCAATTCTTTACAAGCTTTGTCTCTGGCCTGGCTACCATCTGTGATGGGGATTTTGTTATGCAGTGAAATAAGCGGAAGGTAGAGCTCTAAACACTGCCTGGAGCACACAAGCCCGATGTTTATTCCCAGCAACACATTCATAAATTTTAGAACTCAAAGAGGACCACTCCAACTGTGCAAGCTGCAGGAATTTACTTAGTCATTACATATTCTGCCTGCTGTTGCAACCAAGGCAGGCATTCAGAAGCTTGCAGCCCAGATCCCATTTGTTTTACTCAGGTATGTTACCACTGAACACCTGAATGGTGGCTCCTAACTCCATGCAGCAGTGTTGAGTGATTAATATTGCTCAGATGAGTTCCCACCAGAGCAGAGTTGGGTGCAGCCACTGCCTGGGCCTTGGCAGCACACCCATCACATCACCCTTGCAGGCACATATGCTCCACAGGGAGGGCCAATGGCAGGGTCACAGACAGCAGTGACTGCTGGCTGAGCCCTCCAGTGATGTGGTGCACCTTGCTCCTGAGGTCACTTCTGCTGAGGGAGATCAGATAAGGCCAATAAGGAGAGGATCATCCCTCCAATGTGAGTGGAGGTTAAGTTTAGCACCCAAGCTCCAATTTGATCATGCTGTTTCCATGGGCAAAGATCACAATTGTAGAGTTTGTTAGGCTTTTCCCAATCTGGGTTTTAACCCACTGCTTCCCCTCATAAACGTGTGTCTAAGCTTAAGCCGGTCACTTGGCTTTCAGCTCCTTCACATTTTGTTGGTGTGAGGAAGGGTTACCTCTATTCTCTACTTTCTAAACTGACTCTAAAACTGGAGATGGATTAAACTAATTATAATCTGGAATGTCTTTATTTCCTGTGTGCTTCACAACATTGGTTTATGGAAGCCTATGCACAACATATTCCCACACCGACTCATGGACAGTTCCCATTATCAGATAAAAATGCCTAGCAGGGAACCACAATTTTTTCCCTTGCCCCCCAAGAATCCTTATGACACTGAATCTAAGCAGCCTCATTTTAAGTCTCAATACAAAGCACAACACAAATCAACACACTAACATCTCATGGACTACTTCATACAGTAGAGAATTATCTTGTTATTTCATCTCCCTCTCAGAAATTAATGTGGGTTTTTTTACCTGTCTTAGGAAGTCAGGATCCTTACTGTGCTTGTGTATTTCAGTTCACTCTGTCATACATTACTCTGATTCATTTTGGCAGTGACAAAGTTGGAGAAGTAATTTGAAATTACAATCACACAGAAGCATTGTATTTTACTGCAGCAAAATCAGTACTCATGTTTTAACTCTCCTGACCTCTCATTTCCTGTGAAGGGGCACAGGAGGTAAAACCTGTTTCTGAAAGCATGGCCTTAAGAATTCTCCAAGTTTTGTTTTTGAATCATTTTTCCTTCATAATAAATGAAAATGTATAAACAGTTACACTTATAGAGGCAGTGTTGCCATACCACAATGGCACCAAATAGGTATAACTAAGGGTAGAATTAGACTAGAATGCTAAGGTTAAATGAAAGGGAAGTCAATCTACATTTATCTTTGTCAACCTTAGAAAACAACAGAGAAGAACCCAAGGAATGCAAAAGATAAGCATGAGAAATCTGACTCTTGCTAGCTGGGTGAAGCTTGTTTCAAAAAAGAATATGCAGAAATACTGAGAACAACAAAATGTGCAAAGATTGACAAAGGGAGAATTTGAGCACATTGGACTCGTAATTTATTTCCTTTGAGTTTCATTTCTTGTTTCCTTCTCATTACAGCTATTGAAAATTTTTTAGGAAGTATTATAATATAATTACAGTTATCTATGTGAATTGTAAATCATTCATGGCTTAACTCCTCTTTTTAAGAATTGGCCTTAACTATTTTCAGACTAAGCATGTACTTCCTGTAATTTCTCAAAATAACTTCAGGCGATCACTGGAGCTAGAAGAGCTGCTAATTGCTGGAAAGTGACACTTGAAGTGTCTATAGAAAGATCAAATACCAATTTATTAGAGAGCACCTATCTATTGCAATGTCTATTGCGATAAGATCAGTCATTGATTCTCCACTGACAAGATTCTGAAAGTGGTCTACATGCACACAAACATAATAAGCAGTAAAACTCCCTACAAACAAACAAATAAAACACACCCCAAAAAGCCAATAAATTGTCAGAGATGTTGACAACAGCTCTCCTTACAAGATCTAATCTATTGAGCATCAATTTATATTACTGCTATATATATATCAAACATCTTGCTTAAGTAACAACTCTGTCAAGAAAATGGACTGACAAACCCACATCACAGCTATGACTGTTGTTTGCTTAGCAAGGATATGTGATTATTTTACAGTGATGGAGGTTCATTAGGAAACAATTCCACTGCACTGCCAGCTAGGAAGGTGTGTAACAAACATATTGTGTGAAAGAGACTCTGATCCGAATACTAAGTTCACTTTGGATCCCACCTCATTTTCTCTGAGCTGTTAATCTTCTAGTTTCTTGCTTCTCTTCTTCTAAATCCAGAGTAAGTTTAATAGATTGCTACGTCTCACACTGGAAGGTTTGAGTAGTGCTGTTACCTGTACGATCACATTCTAAGCTGTATATATTAAATCATATTTAATAAAAAAAAAAAGTGAACTCACTTTCTATTTTGGAGGTCTCACTTTCAGTGAAATCATTCCACATACCTAGTCAGGAACAAAACTACTCAACCAGGTTTAACCACCCAGTATTCCATCAGACCATCATTTCCAGCCAAAGATATCAGAGAAGACAGAGTTCTTTTAAAATGAAAATAACTCTATAATGTGGAAAACCAGTCTTATTTCCCCCAGAATTTAATGCTCCAAGTTCATCTACTCACAGTAAAATTGGAGAGGCTGTAGTTTCAGGATTCACAGCCTTCAGTGGCAATTTCAAGCTGAAGATTTCACACTTCCCCGTATTCTTGGGTCATTTAAGTCCAAGTCTATTCAGTGATACTGAATACATCTCCAGAAAGCTCTGCTGGTATGTTGTGGTAGTGCAGTAGCAGCATCTGTGTAGAGAGTAAGGTTTCACTAAGCCAGCACTGTCCCCAGTCAGCATACAGCAGCCAAAGAACATTCAGGTGCTAGAAGTGCTTCACAGAAGAGAGGAAAGCAAAGAAAAACAATTTCCAGAAAGCATGAGGAGCTCACCAGTTAGGTGAAGAGCAATAAGCTTGTTCCTTGACTCATCCATGGGAAGAGCTAGTAAGAAGAGGAAGACGACTATCTCACTGTGACTAAAAGAGGCTTCCGTTTTGACTGGGCACAAAGTCAAGACTTTAGTGGGGAAGACCATCCGATCATCAAGGGAGTTTTGATGATCTGCATTTCATGGAGCTCCTAGCTCTCAACAATGAAACCGCTGGGAAAACAAACACAGACATCCCAAAGCACTTAAATATGTGTATAGAGCCACTCTTAATTTAAGGATATACTTGCTTTAAGCTTCTGTATTTAGTTTATAGGCTCTGTTTAGTTCAAACCACTTTAGTGAATCTTCAGCAGGTATTGCACTGGTCTTCCTAAATAGCAGTGATCTCCTGAGTCAAGGTCAAGTGCAACTTCGATTAGTAGATTACAAAGAAGGATTTTTAGAGAAGAACTGCAGACCTGGCTTAAAATGTGAATCTTCTGGTTAGGACACCTGGACTGTGCAACAGTTATAACAAAACTCAAGAGTGGAAGAGACTGATGGACTAAAACCAGAATGAAATCTTCCAGCAACCAAGCCTTCTGACTGAGCAAGATGATACTGAAAAGAACAGAGGAAACACTGAAGTGGAAGCTGAAATCTGTAGAGATATAAAGGGCCAGATAGTACTGCTGTTCTGCAACAAGAAAGTTTATGTAGTTTCTTTACAGGCATTTCTATGGTACCCAACACTGCAGGATTTCAGTTCTTACTCTTCACTTAATCCTCCTAACAACTCAATGAAGAAGGTAAAAATCATTTTCATTTTGCATACACAGAAGTCAGTAATATTAAATGATTTATCCACATTCATACAAAGTTTTGGCAGAGGTCAGAACAAACAGCTCACTCATATCTCATTGTCAGCTCTGATTTTAAAAATAACACAGCAAGCAGAAGTCTCTTGATCTTTCATATACATGTGTCATGCTCAGGCCCTTCTCTTTATCTTTCACCTCAGATGGCAACGCTCAGGATTAGCCACATGACTGGGAGACTGGTGATGAGCCAGCAGATTACCAGCCCACTTCAACACAGAGCCTGACAAGGAAGAGGCCCAGGCAAATTGTCTCCTGGCAGATTTAGGAAAGAGAATTTCAGCTTACCTTTTGCTGTGGCATCCCAGTAAGGTGGCACCAACGGTATGAACGAAGGAGATGGACAGTATGACTAAGGGAAGCTGGCAAGAACTCCACCAGCAGACCACACAATGGAAGACACAGATGCATTGTGAAGAAGCTGCAATTAATGAAAAACACGCTACTGACAAAAGCACAGTGACAGTATGAGGTAGATTACTCTGCCACATAGCTGAGGAAAGCTAGATGTTGTGGTAAAATGGCAGCCCGGGCAGGACAGCAATGACCCACTCCTCTGAGGAGGTAAAAGCACGTAGACTCAGTGCACACAGGGCTTTCAGGCTGCTCTGGAGAAAAGATGATCAAATTCTAATTATTGAAACTGCACGAGTATCTAAAGGTTGTTAGAGGATACCTTTTATTCTCTGAATTTAGTCATATCTATATTTAAAGGACAAATGACCGTTTTTTGGCCCTTCACGGGCTCAATCCATGTTTTGGATTGAGACTGCGACCACAGGAACTGGCCACTCACCATCCATCAGCTTTTTAAAACAAAAACCAGCTGTTGTTGATTTCAGAAGATACAATGAGGAAAAAACCCAATGAGACTCACCTCAGCCAACTGCAGAGACAGTCAGGGTTCGTAAGAAGTTTTGTTGTTGGTCTCAAACTCCTGCCTTAATCAAATTTCCAAACAATAGTTTGAAGAAAAATTAAATGCAGTTCTGAATTCACTAGCTGAAGGTGAAACAGTAAATTGATAACTGTTTATAATTTTTTTCTTTCAGTTAATGTTAAAAAAAGTGGAAAGCGAGACCACAGCAGTGAGGAAATATAACGAGGTCCTAGCACTGTCAACAATAAACTGGAGAAAATCCCTGACATGTCAACTTTATAGTATTTTACTGACAATAAAAGAGTCATGGCATAACTGACATTTCATTAGATCTAATAAATAATTAGTTATTAAAAGGAAAATTCCCAAAGAAAGAAGAGACGGGTGACCTCACCCCGTGACTTGGTGGGAAGGCTCCTCAGGGCATTCCACAGCCCTGCAGGGCCCAGCCAGGTGCTGCAGGAGGGATGCCCAGCCCTGCTCCTACACCGGGAAGGTTCCATATCGTGACATCAAACAGCCAAACCGTGCCAGGTTGATTTTGATGGTAAAAAAATGAAAGTCTAAAAAAAAAAAAGGCAGAGACTGTGACTGCCACCTACAATATACTGTAATGCCACAGGCCTTTGGATAGCCAGATAAGAACCGAGCGATAAGGCACAGCTTCTTTTCAGAATAACTGGCAATAGTATCAAAGACATTATCTGGTATATTATTTTTTTATCAATTCTGTAGCAGCATTGCTGCTTTAATGGTTTTTCCTTGCAACACTCTACCTTCTACAAAGTAGGTGAGGTGTCCAATAGGCCTCTTTCTTCTAAGTCATCAGTGCTTCTGTTTCTATAGATAGACGCTGAAGAGTCATTGAAAAAGCATGAAGGTTTTTTGGAGCCATGACACAGCATAACTCCTCGTCTTGTTGTTCTGAACCAATATATTTTATCTGCCTACAGATAACTTCATTTCTCTGCAATGTATTCAATTGGTTTAATCTGTATAAAGAACAGATATAGGGTTTGTTTTACATATCTGTCAAGCATTCTAATCCAGCAGAAATGGGAGTTTTGGGGATTAATGCAGGCAGAGGGATACCCACCAGAGCCTTTCCATAGGTTGTACAGTGTTAGGGGAACTTCCCAGCAATTACTTTTCCATGAGCCTTGGATAATGCAAAGCACCAATTTTCAAACGATCTATGAATTCAGATCAGGAGTTCAGAAAGACATAGAATGTTTTGCAGAAAACATGCTCCCAGCGAGCTTCATGAGGCACATGGTGTTCAAGTTCCCTTTCCCTCCGAGAGGCCTTACACCCAGCTTTACTCTGCCTTACAGCACAGAGGCAGAGTTCTTGGGGTTTGTTTCTGTAACATCCGAGCCTGCCCACTGCAGACATACACTAACATTGGATTATCCCAATAGTCCAAACATAGAATACAAAACTTCAAACGTGATACAGAAGTTAGAATCTAACGCCTGCTTTTGCAAGAAGTTGTGGATTAGCCTCTACCTTTTCCTCTTATATATAAATATTCTTTCAGGACATACAATTGGAAAGAAATTACTATGAGAGATCATGGTCCTCCCCATCTCAGATTCCTCATTATATCTTTTTTTTGAGAATAGTATCACCTTAGAGGTACAATGACAAAAAAAAGAGTGAGCTTTTCTACAAACTGGAAGTCCTATTTTTTTTCCCCTGCTTACACTCTTTTCCATTTTCAATCCTATAGCCTGAGGAATTTCATATGAGCATTCAGTAAATTCACAAACAACTTATTTATGGTATCTTCAAAGCCACAACTTAATTAGTAATAAGCAGGTCAATACAAGGTGAACTGGACAAGGATGAATGCTGTCACTTTACACTGGTGAACTAGCCTTAAGGTTTGCAGGCTGAAAAACATCCAAAAACCAAAAAGTTGTTAGGGGTCACACAAACTTCATTATTTTCAATATTGCTTCTTTAAACTAAACTAGCTTAGGTGAATTAAGTTGCAGAACAAAGCACTCAGACATCTATCCAGATGATTCAATCAACAGTTGATAAGCTGTACTTAAGCTGCTGCCAAGTAATAGCTCCAGCTAATCATTTCAAAAGCAAACGTGAAGGCTGCTCCTATTGCTACATTAATCTGTTGCTGCAGTGTAGATTCACGTAACTGAAATACGGCACATGCTAATTTGATAGGACCCATTTAAGCACATAGTACTCATTACACAGCCCTTGAGTGTAACAGAGGACATGAATACCAGCTTCAGCTAAAAGTCAGCTGGTAGCAAGATGGACACGGATGCTTAGTTCTTAAATATACAGAAAGTAAGGCTACAGCACTAGAACGTGCTTATAAACGTGGCCAGAATTTCCTTTTTGCTTTCTGAATTTGGACCTTGGCTGGAGAAAAAATTAATAAACTCTATGGGAGATACATGACATTTAAAATACTAATTAAGGAGTTTAATATCAAAGACTAGAAGAAGAAAATTTATTTTGGAGTTCCAGAACACCCATGCCAATTCAGCACCAAACTGAGCTTGAACACAGCAATCCTTGCAAAAAAACCTAAGTCTAGAAGTGTTGCTTGTGCACCTGGAGACTGCTTCAAACGTTTTTTCCAACCAACAGCACTAATAAATGCATTCAGTACAGAGTTTTTGAAAACTGAAGCTGTCCCAGTAATGGAGCCAGAAAGGAACTCAAATAAGAACCAGAAACTTCCACTTGAAAAAAATTCAAAGCAAAATAAACTCCTGACCATCTGAGTTCTACTAGCTAATACAGGACTGATCCCATTTGCTCATTTTCAAAGTAAAGAAATGATAACCGGTTCTGTGGCAGATAAAACAAAAGAATTCCTATAAGGATAAGATAGTATAGCACCATATTTTTGAGACATTTATTTAAAAGATTTTGATTCATAATGGTCTATTTATTATAGTTTGCAATTTATAAGAATAAAAATATATGCAAGAAAAGAATCAAGAGTATCGGGTCTGGTTATTGATGCATTTTGCTTCAAAAGCCATCTCAAAACACTTGCTTAACAAACATGGTTAATTTTACTAGGAAAACAAAAAACTATTAACATAAACCCAGTGCACGTTAACATCATTAACAAACTGTTTCTCTGGCCACGTGTTACTAGTAACATGAATGGAAACTCACCAGGTCAGCAGTCTCCTCCCTCCCACTCCCTTCTGTAATATCTATTGCTAGTTCCTACAATTTTTCAAAGTTTTACAAAAATATTTGCACACAGGTGTATCACCATGAAAGACTTCTACCAGAATTAGATGTGCTCACTAATGCCTTTTAAAACTTAACAATAGCTTCCAGTACTTACAAACCAATTATTTCAATAATTGCTAGGGCATGCAAATTATCTGAAACAATGCAAAGCACAACGGTCATAAAATACTGTTCTATCCAAGGCACTTCAGCATCAACACAGGCTAATGTTTAGCAACCAAATCAAAACAGTGAACATTTATGTTAATTCATTAAGCTGGAGAAGGCTGTGAGCAAAGGGGTTGGGGGTGTGGGGTTTTATGTTTTCACTTTAAAACATATGCAAGTCTTCATTGTGACTAAATCCCATTAAAAAACAACAAATAAAAGAAGATCTTAAGAAAAAATGAAAATGGGTAACTTACAAATTTAAATACTGGTCTGATGCACATGGCTCTCTTTTAAAGCAAGTGCTGCCTTCTTATATATTAACACTTCTTTGGAAAAATACACACCAATGCTCATCAAAAGTAATAAGCAAGTTACTGTGGTTCCTACATAAGACAGAAGCAAAGCCTCATGTCTTTTACTGACTGGTACCAGCCCCTTTAGGAATAGGCTGTTCTGTCAGCAAAGGCAAAGACTTCCACAGGTGACACTCTGGGCAGTAGCAGGTCCTTCTCAAGCTGCAGCCTCACCACGCAACAGCATCCTCAAATATGCCAGCATTGCCACTCAAGCAATTGCTCCCAGTAATTTAGAATCATTCAGAAATATTTCGAAGATACAAGTCCTTTCTTAAGTTCATATTTTGACTAGACATGGTTAAAGTGGTTATATACGTACAATAACACCAGCAGATCTAAGGGAAAGGCAAGCCTCCAGCAATAGAAAGGTGAAAAACAGCTGTGGAATGGTACCCCTTCATCTATACTGCAGTCAGAAGAGGACATTGCATTAACCACAGCCTAACCCTGGACATCACAAACATCTTAGGGGAAAGAAATCCCTCCTTCGAGGGTTTGACAGCCTTCCTGCAGGGAAGTGCCTGCCTTTTCCTGATAATAAGAATCCTGTCGAATGTGCACTAGTCCGTGGAGCTGCTCTGCAGAAGCAGGGACCTGACATCGCTTCAAATTCAATTATCACTTAAACAACATTTTACTTGGAAATCCATGATCTCGGTGTTTTTCCAGTCCCTAAAAGAATTAAGGCTCTGTACATGCTATGCACAAGAGAATTTTTATCTGCATAGAACCAGAGTACAGCATGGGAGAATCGCAGAAGAATTCTTCCTCATCCTTCCTCTTGCACTGATTTCCATACAATCATCTGGGCCATTCTTTTCAAATTTTATGCTGAAGTTTTGCTATGTCTTCCAGTGATTTTACTTGCTGTGAACTCTTGCACCTATCTAAGTGGAAGGAGGGCTGTATCCTGAACTATCTCCAGAAAACTGAATTAAGAGCTTTACTGAAATAATATACTCCCTACTACACTTAATTGTACTTGACTTTATTCTTAAACTATGGCGATCCACAGCCACTCTCAATTACACACAATGGAAACATCAAAGACACTTGGTGGGACAGCCTGAGATATTGGAGACAGCTTAACAAAACAAAACAAAACAAAAAACCACTACAGAAGATAAAACAGTATCTAGTTTATTACATATAGAAAGAGATTTCCAGAATTTACAAACACCCACATTTTCATTCCAGGGAAAGAGTCAATTTGAAAAGTTCACCCTTTTTTGTTTTCATTTCGTTTGGTGGATTTCTGTTGGCTGGGTTTTTTTCTTTACAATATATACAATGGAAGACTTTGATTTCTTTTTACCGATTTTTTTTTTGTCGGTTCCTGTGCAATTGATGAATTCAAGTTGACAATTGTAAATACCATGTACAGTAATGTTTGTCTTCATTGCAGTCAATACAGACTATTACTTTACAAGGAGTACAAAATTATTTTTCTTTTGGAAAGAACTCAACTCAACATCAGGGTTATCTTACAACTGATAGCATCAGTAAATATGACTGTACAATCAAGGCCCAGGGACCAATGACTCATATTATATTATTTTCTGAATTACAATCTTAAAACAAGAATAGTACCCTACTCTATTCTTAGAAGCCTTGTTTTAAGCAGGTTTCCCACTCTGTTTACAACAGAATATAGTATACCTCAGTTCCACATCAAAAAAAGATGTGCTGTAGGAAAAGTTACATTTTAATTAAAAAAGTACATGTATAAATCAAAACCTATGTTAAATATTTAATACTCTTCAACCAACATTAAGTTTCGTATGTAATAATTTACAATGATGATTTGTCATACAGGTTTTCAGCAGCAAATGAAGTTGTGTAAATGTGCTAGTAAAATACCCATTCTCACCATGACATAGTGGTGGGCACATCAGTTCATTGTGGCCAGCTAAATCCTTATGGTAGAGGATGAAGTAAGAGAGACTCATTGTCCAGGTGTCACAGTGCTTCTGCTTGGCACAACACAGGATGTGCAGCTCAGTCAACTAACTCCTGAGGTTTGTGTAAAGTAAACAAACTGAACTGGATGCATCGTACCCATTTACAGAGGAAGAGGAGGAGGAGGAGGAGGTGAGGTCCTAGTTGTGATAGCATGAAACATTTATAGTCTTGATACCCATGAGTTAAAAGAAGGGGTTGCTGAGGTTGTATAGGTCATCATTCTGAAATTGAAAGAGAAAGAAAATTAGCATCAAGGGCACTTTAAAGGCTTTTCTGTAATTATTTCCCTCACCCTCCTTTTTTCCCCCCATCTATTAAAAACACTTATAATCCAAACAGAAAATGTTAGCACCCTGAAAAATTATGGCACACACAGTTGAACTGTACTCAAGCATCTGAATCCCAAAAGCATTTAAAACAGATGTTGGCAATAAAATTCAAAGCAGTCAGAAATACATTTAAAACTTGCAAGAGCTCACCTAAGCAGAAACAATTTACATGTCCATACTGATTAACTCTGACAAGCTCCTGTGCCAAGAGAAAGGAAAGCTCAAACCATTAGCCTGCTGTTGGCATTTTTACCCACTGCAAGAAAGATTCATTAGGTATCAGGCCTCCTCGCAGGGCTTCCTGGCCACCTGCAAATGCCATGGCTTGCATGAGAAGGACAACCAAGGAATGAAGCATTAGGGGTGCAGCATTACTACTGCCTATTGACATACATGTTACCAAAAAAACTGTATCCAGAAAATCCAGTTCAAGTCCACAAATTTATCTACATTCAGCTTCTCTCTCCGAGGACTGACTCCCAGAAACCTAATAATGCACAGCACAGGTTTAGCGGGGAATGAATGGCAGAAGCTGCCTTTTACCCTGTCCCACCAGTCTACTTCTTGGCTCCAGCCTCCCTGATCTAGCCCGTACTGCAACCCTGTCAACAAATCCTCTCAACTCCACTTTTGATTCGTTGATTTCACACATGCAGGGCTCTGATCACCAGTGACACGGTGTGCAGTGCAGTGCTCTCAATGCCCATCTGCCTCGTGTCCTGCTACCAACCCTGTGGTAGCTCCAGCACCCAGTAGGGAATGGCGTCCTCACTGGAGGACACAGGGTAGAGGTGGCAGGCCATGAGGTCTCTCCCTGATGCACACAAGGTCTTGCCACAATGGCTGCCTGCAGGCACACAGACAGGGGCGGCCACGCGATCCCCAAGCCACCCCTGAGCCCAGCCCTGCCCGCCTCTCTTCACACCACCATCACAGGCAGCCATACCCACTGGGGACTGAACAGCACACCAGTGAAATGAATACTATTTTTGTTTTAACTAGGGTTAGCGAACTACCATCATTTACATTTCAGGAGTTTCACCTAAAATCTGATGAAGCAAGACTTAGATTTTACATAAAAGTGTGTCTTTTTCTATGTTAGATATTAACTATGCTCCTGAAAAGATAGGTAAACAGTGCATTTTCCTCAGTACAAACACAGGCTTTCCATAGACACACTGAGGTAAAAAAGCTGAAAAGACCTCCTGTCCTATATTCTTTAATTGCTCAAGAAACAGAATTTACTTTGTGTGGTCCTTCAAGTGAAAGGAAAGCCTATCCCTGCAAATGATGTGTGGTATGCTGTGAAAACTCCCTGGAGAATTATCTCACAGATCTCTTATTTACTTTCAACTTTCTTCTGCACTCACATTGCAATCTACTGGAATGTTCCTACCCACATATCTATATACAGCTTCACATAGCTTTCCAGCTTTCAACTATGTTGGACCTAAAATTAGCCAGTAATGCCATACTTCAGTAATAAAGACGAGTGACAAAGGAGAAATGGCTTCATTTACACAGAGGAGCAAAGTGTACGTGATTTGTGCACTGCATAGCTGAGGTGAGTGTTTCGCATCCAGCAGGGCCAGAAGAACGCTGGGTGACCACCAGCAGGGCTCCACAGCCCAACCTGCCCTGCACATACAGGGCCAGCATAACGAAAGCAAGTAACATCTTCTCTACATCATCAGACTTTTTCCTGCTCAGAGATTTTAAGTATATAAATAATGATTCACAGTATTAGGACAAAGTATTATGCCTCTTCACTAGTATTCAGGTCATCTAAACTTAAATACATCACATATTGAACAAAATGGTCCGTCCAATCCAAATCCTCACCAATTCAACTAGTATGGTCAATGCGTCATCACAACTGCTACGAGCAAGCATTCATTCCTGGATGAAAAAGCAAAGGAAGAAAGAGAGCACCAAGTCTATTTGAAAAACAAAACACTTCCTAGAGGAATTCACTCTGAAAAAACCATGGAGGAAACCCACAGTTACAGAAACGCGGACACTGGAGTCTTGCACATGTGTAAAGCGAGTGAAAAACCACAGCAGGCTGACATAGCCAAGAGTTTGAGACTTGGGATGAAGAGCCAGAATCATGTAGGACATGAGCTGACACAGGCTGCATTTCATACAGACTTCAGCTGCAGGTATGACAGGACCCAGGGGCACTGAGCAGTTTCCAGCTTGGAATTACACCTCCAGCAGTACATCAGGGAAATCTATCTGTCACCCATTGACAAAAATATAATCGGTAGCTTTTGTTTTCTTCTAATTTTATCAGGGAAAAAAATTTAGATACTTTGCTACAGACCTTCTGAGATCACTGATTGCAATGATTTGTTTTCACATCCCCAAGTCCTCTGAAAAACCTCTTTCCACAAAGCAAAAAGTGTAACTGAGGATGACAACCCTTGCTCCTATTACAGGACGGCGGTGCCTCTTCTGTCTGAATGCACCAAAGATGCATAGAAAACAGCCACTCTGAGAGCAAAGTGCTCTTTCAAGGTCACTGGAAATTCACTGGACCTGGGAGGCCTTGGATCCAGCAAATTCTTGTTTATGCATAACAGATACCAAAAAGCCTCTCAGTTGTAGCAAACAAATGTTTTTTTTCTGGACTTAAGAGTATTTCATGAATTTTTGACAAAACAATCTCAATCTCCTCTCTCCTCACTGAACTAGAATAGTATGTTTCAAGGCAGAAGTGCCTTATTGGGAATGTAAGTCATCGCGGTTGGATACCTCATTGTTTCTTATCAACAGCCATCAGCATTTCCTTAACAACACATAAAAACAGTGCAGAAGACAACTGTTTTAATAGAGTGTGCTAGGACTGCAGCGAGCTGAGGTAAGGATCATTAAAACTACTGACATCACTGTTGGCAACCAGAGAAAAGGGAAAACCTGTGTTTAATCTATTTCCTATTCACCACAAGCTTCAGCTGGAGTCCCCAGTAATGCAGTTCGTGGTTGACTGTATGGAAAAAATTAGTGATGCAAGAAAACTGGACTGAAACAAACAAGCATCTTTAAAAGTTACTACAAGGTACCTCTGACAAGTAGTCTCTGCTCAACATCTGTTACAACACACATGCAGATAACATGCACGCATGTTCCAGCTGGCAATGCTTTCTTCTCAAATCTATTAGTGCAGGCTGGAGACAACACAGCTAACCGTAGTTCCCATTAAGCTGGAGTCCCATTCTTAAATCTAGTAACTAAAAATAAGTTGATACTTCATTTTATTTCCATTATCAGGGAGCTGGAGAAGGAGAGGAGAGTTTAAAATATGAACTCTCTAAGAGCAGAGCGTCTAGACAATGTAATAATATATCTTTCCTCAAGTTAACAGAATTTTCATACATAAAATAGACACATTGATAAAAATATACTTAAAGCATAATTCTTACTCCTTCCTTACAATCCATTCTCTTTGAAAAGTAACCAAGGAGGAAGAAATATATTAAAATATATGAAAACTCAAGCGATCTTCAAGTAAAAGACTTTCCAGTAGCCAATTTAAACTTCCATTAAGGGTTATGTAGGGCTATGTGTCTCGCCCCAAGAAGACCAGCAGCCCTTCCAAAGAGCCATTTCATTTCAAAACAAGTAAAATAAGGCAGAGTTGCTGTTGACACTCCATGATAATTTCAGTAACTAAACACAGCTACCGATTAATATGCATGGCCCAAGTGCAGCCCTCAGACCTGCCTGGCACCCTCTGCTACCTTCTCAGTGTGAGCTGGACAGGTAACAGAGCCAGGCCGATGAAAAGACTCCTGAATGAAGAGAATGCTGTTTATTCCAGATCTGCCAAAGGAAGGTGATTTCCCAACTCTGTCATCGACCTTGCTAGTTCAAACCGGTTCTCTAAAACTGTACAAATCCCACCAGCATCTAATTTGAAACAACAAGCAACAAGGACCAGCTGAAAACTCCTTGGTCAAAAATACTAGTTACAAATAAAAGACTTTATAAAGTAAATGCTTTTCTTGTTGACTTAAAGATCATATAGCATATCCTATTCTGTGTAAATTAAGCAGTGATTTACCACATAATGAACACATCTACCTAGTAAAAAAGCAAGCTGAGGAGCAAGAGCTCAGAATAAAAAGATAGCCATTATGAAATACACCACAGAATTTCACACGTCGCAGTCCACACACAGCCTGGGTGCTCTTTGTCTGGGCATGTATAACCCAGTGTCTTTAGAAATCTGACACAAAGTAAACACATTAAGTAGTCCTGAAAAACTCATTTGCAGCTCTTGTCTTGGTGACATTTGCATGAGTCACCACCTAATTATACTGAAGCAATGCACACCTACTTCAAATCTGAATTTATCCACATGTTGTTTTGTTCCCCATACTGATGAACATAAGTAGCGTCTGCTTACATTTTTCTCGGCGTTACTAATATGCGCAGAGATATGGGAAGTATCCCGTTCAGATGAACTAAAAACATCAACCGAAATTTAAAGCTCGCATAACTTCTTTTCAAAGAGATGCAAATAAGTTGTACAGTTTCCCCAATCTCCCATAGACCGCTGAAAGAGTAAAGGAATGCGAGAAGAAACAATGCTTGCTCTAGTATGTTAATTGCAGCTTGAATACTAACAAAAGGAATTCAAAATAGAACTAAACAAGGTAATTACAACATTGCTATTTCACTTGACAGGCTATAATCTACATTTAATAAGCCTAGATAAGCATTTCTCCACTGTACCCCAAAATGCCTATTTCGGCTTTCTTGTGAATGTCAGAAGTGGGGGATTACTTCCGATTCAGTTTCACCAAGTACTTTCCTATCTGGCCAAGGAACTGGATTTGGTGCTTTCATTCATTTTTTCTTCTTCTCATAGGTAATCGTTCGCTGATGGAGGAACTAAAGGACCAGTAAGAGGTGGTACAGTCTTTCTACTATGAGTTCAATAAAATTCACAGCACTGAAAAAAAAGCCATACTCGCCACAAAGGGAGATTTTCCTCTTTTCTCCAGAAAAAGAAGGTCGGGAAAAAAGCAGAAACTAGGAGACTTGTAAAATAAGATGATGAGCAGAACCAGGTTCTTACATTTAAGAACCCATTTCCTGGGGTGTAAGTACAGTGGGAAAACAAAAACTAAACCACACACATTCTTTGGATGAGCTTCTGCCCAGCAAAGAACTCAAATGTTTGATTTTAACTTCACAGCACATCAACCCGATTTAAACTCACTCAAGACAAAACCAAACCTATCACCGAGGTCAGCAATAAAGGCTGCTTCCAGATAGGAAGCCAAGGCCTGCCTGCCCCAAGCGCCTAGCCCAGGAGAGTGACACTGCTGGAGGTCAGATTTGCCCATTCCCACCCATGAAGAGGAGGAAACGAGCCATCTCTCCCCACGGGCACATAAAGACATTGGAAAAAAAGGAATTCACCAAGTTACTGAGTTTTTGTTTTTCTTGATGACTACAAGAAGCCATGGCTAACCGTAGAAAGAGCTTAAATTCAATAGCCTGTTTTGCAAATAAATTCTACATTTCTTGCAGTGATACAGCCAAGTGATAAAGAAAACATCTGTCCAACAGTAGGAAGTTACAAACAAAAACAAACAAAAAACCCAAACAAGATGCAGCTGGTGTATTTTTGTTTGGGTTTTTTTTATGAAATAGAAAATAGGGGAAGAGTATCTCTCATTTAAACATGCTACAGTGTAAGTGGGATTCTCATATTTGTTTCCTCCTGTTTGATAAGGACTGAAGATCTGGACCTCTCCCCTTCCTTTCCTAATAGCCAAGCTATTATCAGCTAAAGGTTAAGTCCAGCTCACATACAGAGAAATCCCCTTTGTTTCAGGGCTGAAAGTAATGATGTGAAGCCAGGGAATGCAGGATCTCATGAGATCAATACCCCCAGGTTCATCCCAAATACCATCATCCCATTCTCATGACACTTCTCTAGTATCTTGGCAGCACTGTTTGTGTTTGATGTCCCTCAGATAAACCTAATGGTGACCCAGGGTCATCTCCCCTTCCCCAGACTCCAGTGATGAGCAGGGATATCAAACCTGGATGCGTTAACACTTCAGCCTTCATGGGACAACTCTGCTTCTGCTTTTAAGATTCTAAGAAACTTGCAAATTCAACGGCTACAGTCATTCATTATTTCTTAATTTGTACTGTTTGGTGCACTGAGTTTTCAGTCTAACCCTGAAGAATCTGGAGTGTTCACGCTTCCCCCGATGACCCAATAACCCACTCCCAGTTCAAGAAAGCAGTGGTGAACTGTACTTTGTATGGCTGTATCCTTGAAAGAGGAAAACACTGCTCAATATTTTTTATCAAACATATATTAATAAGGGAAACCCAGAAACACAACTTCATTATGCATTTTGTTTCTCAAGTTTTCTTAGCACTTTTTTTTTTTTTTAATAATTACTTTTATGGTAGTCTGGAATTCTATAAAGCTCACCAATGCTGGGAATCATGACAACTGCTCTCCCTATGGGAAAGCAGATGACCTGTGTGTTGACAGATACACTCTCACCCCTTCAGCTTGTTAGCAATTTAAACATACACAATTAAATTTGACCAAACTTGAGTGCACTTGAAGCTGTGCTCATATTATATCAACTAAATTACATCAGCAGTGAAGCTCAGCAACACATAACACCCAGTGTAGCCACCACATATTTTCATCATCGTTATCATTCTGTGACTTTGTTTTTCACATGCCTTTTCTGTCATTGTGGTCTGGGTCCATTCCTGCAGCCAGACTCTGCCAGTTTCTCCTGTGCATTTCTGACCTGACTTTATGATATAAATTTTCTGCCAGATTTACTTTGCTCTGACAAAGTTTTAAAATCCCTACCTAAAGAGCCTCAACTACCTTGAAACTATTTGCGTGATACATGCTAAATTGTGAGAGTTCCACCTTAAACCAAGGTTTCACACCATTCAGCTTAGGTAGAGCTATTTTCATCCCCATGGACAAATAACAGAAAAAAGTAGAACAGACAGAAGAAAAATGGCATTTAAAAGGAAGACATACAGAAGCCCCTCAGGGGGATAACCTGGCCAGCTGACCTTCCCTTTGAAATTTTGCCAGTGCAAATTAAGTAGCTAGTCTGCAGCACTCCTGGCAGCAGTGTGGGAAGGAAGTTCTGCAATGATTTTGGATGAAACACTTCCTCAATTCCCAACAACAGCACATTAAATATCAAAAAAGGATAATAAGGAGATGCTGGAAAACACATTCTGAAAAACAGGCCAAGAAAACAGGAATGGATAAGAACAAATGAAATGTCATAAAGTTGACAAAATTGTAACAAGATGCTTGCAAAGCCAGCATCTATTAGTTTAACACTGTTTGCTGTACCTTAATACAAAACCCGTACCATACAGAAGTAACAGCTGAAAACAAGGTAGAGGTAGTCCTTTTATAAGGTAAAAGGAAAAGGCAGCAGCCTTTGGTAAAAGGCAAAGAGCAATAGTGATATTTGTTACAATTTGAGCTGAATTAGAAAACAATTATTTAACTACAGATTTAGCTTTTCAGTGAGATATCACTACCAGTCTGACATCAAATGAATTACATTAACTGCTTTGACCCGTTGTTTTCTTCTATGTAGAACTAGAAGATAACGCGTCTTGTAAGCCTATTATATCAGACATAAATTTGAGTAAGAATGTGTCTTCATGTACATCCATGTATATTCACAATTTTTTTCTAGTTTCTAGTAGTTAGCACTCATTTGACCTGACCCTTTTACCTTCTCTCTCTGTGCCATAAATTGAAAAACATCTCGAGGTGGAGTCATGCAGTGTTTTCCCCTTCCCAGCACATCAAACCTCATGTTCAGAATCCTTTGATGCTTGAGCTGACAACTGAAAACCAAAACATCAGTGATGCTCAAAAGCCCTTCAGCAATGAAGTGCTGTGGTTGGGGTACATAACGTACAGGCAGATGGACATGCACTTAACTGGATGCAGAAAGACCTGAAATTTAATTCTGCTTCTTGTCTTGATTTGCTATCTAGTTTTTGCTCAAGTTACTCTGTCTTCACCTCAGGTGTAACAGGTAAAATATCTACCCCATCTATTTCCCACATGCAATTTTCTTGTGAGGAGGAGGAAGTCACAATGTCTCAAACTCACACACTCACTATATAACAACCCAGGGAACTAGCCCTGTGCCTTAACCTTCGCAAACCTCAGAGTCCTCACTGTGTGATGGGAGCTGCTCCCTGACAGCAGAATTCAGACTGCGCCAGGGGCTGGACAGCAGGTTGGTAAGCGTCTTGACAGTGCCCATATGACAACAGATGCAGGGCAGCATCTGGACAAGGTGCTATAAATAAAACATTGGGCGAGCCATACGTTGAAGAGAATAAAAAGAACTGAAAAAACGCTTCATTCCCTGAAGACTTCCCACTGAAGAATACACGTGGGAAATATGAGTTTCCTAACGCATGGTCTTTAACTATAAGGACGTATATGCATGAGGGCGGGGGCAAAACTCTCAATTCTTAGGAAAATAAATGACATTTGAGAATTTTGTGACTGTATATATTGCCAAGCATTATTCCGTATTGAAACAGATTCATAAAAGTAAACTCTACATGTAAATATATCTTTTAGCTGGAAAAAGAAACAAAATTCCAACATAAGAAAACAGGCCTTTACTGGTAAAGCAAGAGCTCTACCTTTCTACTCCCCACTGATTTGCAAGACTGCAATGGGATTAACCTCAAAAATAATGCTGAGCACTTTAATGAGCTCTGAGGTATTTAATGGCTGAACTACTCACTGTACCATTTAAATACTGAAACACTTGTTTGTATATAGATTAGGTTTTCAAAACAATTGCCATCCAGTTTATTTCCAGAAAGAAAACAGCAAATACAGGGTGATGAAAGGGCACAGAGGAAATGCAATTCTGATTCAAACCAAGGGAACTATCCCAAGTTTGAAGTGTACGGACAGTAGAAGCAGCACCTGGCAGGCTCTGGGGAGGGGAGAGCCCTATTTGAATACAGCTGTGAATTAAATCCAAATTAAAAAGATCAATCAGACAACCCAAATCTTTTACTACTGTTTCTTTACAGTTTCATTCAGTGAAATCCTAAAAGCCTGACTGCCTGCCAGTATTATATTTTAAAGTTACTAATGGCTTAAATGGACTAATCTTCACCTGTTCAGATGCCGTGATTTCAAATGGGAAACTAATCAACAGTCACATTAATTATCTGATATAATTTTAACACCAATTTAGCATTATGAAACTTTATAATTACACAAGCAAAAGTTTAAGTACGTAAAAGATTTTCTCCTCAGAATTTCAGTCAGACATTTTAAGTCGATAATTCTTACTCTAATTCTTTAGAAAGAACAATCATGCCAAGAGGAAACTTTCCCCATATAACAAAAGTTCTTCACAACAGCATCAGTAAGAATGTCACTAGATGATAGATACTGTACTACTGTGACAGATAAATCTTCCATCAGTTTTCAAATCTAGTATTAAGGATAATGCTTTAGAAGCTATTAGTATAAGTCAATTGAAAATTAAAAGCATATAGTAATACAGATTAAAGGCTTAGCATGCACACAAAAGGATCTGTACATGATACCGTATCTCATTAAGGTGTCTTGGTTAATCGTTGATTGTAAACATCCACTATACATTAACCTTGACAAAATACATAAAAATTCAGCCTGATTACAGCGCATGGCCGCACTATAGAATCTCATAAAATGGAAAGTTCTCCACATTCTCATAACACGTGACATGGACTTGTTCCATCAGCCACCCACTCTTCTTAGCCAAAAAGGAGTTTTTAACTATCTTTGACAGCTGATTACAAAAGTAATTGATGCTACATTTAAAACTCTCACCAAAGAGTTATATTAGTCATAGTTTGGTATCAACTTAATTCAAAAAGTTACTCAAAACATTAGACACATCAGTCTCTTCTTGAAACATGAAGTTTAATATTATACCAGTTAAGCACCAATAACAATTTTGGAAATGGTTTGACAAAATACTGTTTGACAAGAAGTTATTGAAACTGCTAGTCTTACTGACTATAATACTGTTTAAATTAGTGTTGACGTTGGAGTACAGCTCCCTTGATGTCCAAAAACAGGCACACAGCATCCAGCAGTTCAAAAACTGAAATGCGGTAGAAGGAGAAGCAAGAAGGATTAGGAAAGAGGATGAACTTTTTGGCATACAGGAGCAAAGGTCTTCAAGGCAAATTACTGAGCTGGACACTACTTTGTGCTTCCTTTCACCATCAGGTCTTCTAACTGTGTATCCCACCATGGAAGTCTATGCTATAGTTCAGCCATACCACAAAAAATCATTGACTAAAATACCCTGAAAATAGCTATTCTAGGCACATAGATATCTTCTTTTCCTTCAGAGTGACTGCTCAGTGGATTGATCTGGTTAGCCGTTGGTTAGCACCTAAACGCAAGCCAGTGAAGGGGCAAAGTCATTCATGTGCCACAAAGTAGAAATACTGTCAGCACAAAACCCAAAGACAGTAAAGTGACGGGAGAGGAAAGGAGGGTATGGGCAGCACAAGTAACGCAGTCACCAAGAAGACAACACGTGTTGTGCCACAATCAAGAAACCTTAGCTTGCACTGGTTTCTCTGCTCTGGTTTCCCAAAGCAATTCAACTTATGCAATTGGCAGAATAGAGAGCAAATCTTCTAAAAAGGATGTAAAAAGATTCTTTTTCTGAAGCACAGTTTTAGCTCATGTGTTCCATGAGAAGTGGAGAGCAACCAGCTCAGCATCCACCATTGCCCCCCCACACTTAGCTCAACAACCCCAGCACCATCTGGCAGAGACGCAAAGGGTATACTGGGGGCAAAAAAGGGACAGTTAATAAACAGAAAATAGGTCTATAATAAACAGAGTTTCATTAGTTCCACTGCTCACAGGTCATCTGTTGGTGTAAGCAGTTTTGCTTGGAGCATTGTTTTGTCAGTACTATTACTGTTACGTTATTCAAAGAATGTATTAAATTCTTAAATATTACATGAGATTTAATGGATTGTGTATCACATGTGGGAGGTCAAACAAGGAGGGTAATGTTCCATTCAGCCTTATAGATATAATTTAAAAAACAGAAGCCTGCATAATACTTCAAGGAGCAAGTGCAAACAAAACACATGCCTGAGATAAGGCAGCCTGAAAACCAACGAGGAAAAAAAAATACAATTTTTAAAAATAGTAAAAAAATATCACTGGCTGTGATAAGCAACAGTGTATTTTTCAATAAAGTTCTTGTCACTCATCTTTGTCATAAAGGTAACCCAAACCACAAGACGACTGCATTCAAGCTGCTCTGCCTTTGATAACACCTAGTAGTAAGTTACTTCCAAAGCCAGTGCTCCCCAGTAAGGAAATGTTACAGCACAGTCCCTTTAAAATCTTTTCTGCTTTCAGAATCTGTCTATATGAAATTCTCCCTGCATCCTTTCCCTTTATCCAATGAACTATTGCATTTGGTTTTTAAGTTCTTGTGTATGTTTGGAAACTCTGCAGCTCCAGAGGTAGAGACTGGGATGCCCTTGCTACACTAAGGAGGTCGTATGAAGAATAGCAGAAAGTACCTTGATATCTACTTTCCATCTGGATTTTCATGCCAGAGCCAAAAATACTCTAAGTCTAATTTTAGGTCCAGTTCTCTAAAATTAAGGCTTTAATTAAGTTAAAGCTAGCATTTTTGTTATATAACATCCATTCTTATAGTCTTTTTTGGGGGGGGGGGAAAAAAAAAAGCACACAGCACAGCAACCAAAGAGATCTCGGTCTACGTTGGTTTGCCCATCTGTTTTCCAGTAACAGCAGATTTTTCATATTATTAGAAAGAGTTTCTTGAAGGTACACTTCTTCATTTTAAATCACATAAGGAACATGTTGTCATGGTGAAAATATATGTATCTTGCTGTTCAGAATTTTATCAGAAGGTATATTGTTTATCACATTTTTCTGCAACTTTAGTTTTCTATTTATCACATGTATCGTACAGAACACCTATAAGTATGCATATATTCAAAAAGGAGCTACAGTGGGCTGTAGCAGCATGAAAAAAGAAGCCCAATTGTATTACTGGAAAGAAACAAAACCTCAAAAAAAAGAACAGCTCTCTACCTCAGTTTAAAAAAAAACCCACACCTCCTGAACCTCCATATTGTCACGACACAATTTATGATTTCCAGTTCAAATTCTGGTGACTCTGAGAACTAAGAATCACCTTGGAAGGAGAAGGGAAAAACAAAGAACACTTGTTTTTTATAGAGAAGTACTACCCATATTTGTAATGATAATTTTCTTTTATTTTTTCCCCCAGTCTCAATAATTCCATGTTCTTTTTAAAGAAAGCTGAACTTTCAACTTCCTTTGAACTTCCTTTCAACTTTTCAAACTTATTCCATTTCTAGTTATCAACTATGTGTGCTGCTTAACACGATGTTTAATTTTCACTAATCATTGTGACAATTGGAAGTCAATGTTTCTGCAACATCCATAGGCATCTTGTTCTACTATAGACACAACACAATGAAGTACAAACACAGGAACCTTTTCTTTCCATACATCAGAGTCCTAGTATTTCAGCACGGTAAAAGAACCTTTCAATCTTTCCTTTTTGTCTGTGACTCTCTTCTAGCTAGAAGTCCTAGTTGCTAGGAAAAGATACATCAGGGTCTGTGGAGGCACACACAGTGGGAACCACAGCTTTTAGGAACAGGAACCGAAAGGAGTAGCAAGTTCTATTGGAAATGCAACCAGGCATTTTTCAGTTGGTTTCAGTATTGACATAACAAAGCATTGCTTTCAAACAAATACAACACCTGAAATGCAGAGACTGCTTCCTTCCAAACTTCAAGGTCACTTTGAAACCTCAGAGCTGTCTGAAGTGTTGCTTGGAAGGGATGAAAAAGGAACAGTGTCCTCACCTTACTGAGGATGGTTGCATTCTTTTACATAAAGCTTTCCAGTGAATTTCGACTGGAGAGGACTGGTAACAACCATGGGAAATTTCATCCTTAAGCACCGTAAGTTGTCAAAACTAGAAGCAAACTAGGTGTTCTTCTATTTTACCATCCCAAATGTAGACAACATTCACACCACTTTTTAAATTAAAATCTTCTTGTAATATACATTTTCAAAACCATTAGCAACTTAGCTAAAATGCTCTAGACTTTCTTATAGGACACAACATAATGATTATTTTAAACCTTGCTCACCTCAGGTAATCAGATTTTTGCTATAACTGTAAACATAGCTACTTATTAAAAAAACCCACAAAACCCCCTCTTTTAACACTATTTTTATTTCTAAAGTGTATTGCAGATGGGCTTAAGAATACATCCACATATGCTTCCACATTCTTTATTTCCTATTCTGTGCTCAGATGCCTCCTTGCTGCTGCTATATTATTTCTCATTTTAAACCTTCCAGAGAGAAGAACCAAGTTTTTCTGCACTGGTCTTTCCGTCAGAGCAATCTTATGACAACAAAAAGTAATCACATATTTAGACATGTAAGATTTCAAAACTGTGTATTTTAAATGTTGAACTGGCCCATTTGTTTATACTATGCATATGAAATATATAAAATATTTACCCACAAATATAAAAAATAATAACCTGAACAAAGCCATGCTACATTGGAAGTGAATTAACAAAATTAACAAAAATATAAGAAAGGTGATCAGGGTTTTGGAAACGTCCCAGTCGCAATTTGGATGTAATGATTAAACCAGGGAAAAACCCAGGTGTGTTCTGACAAACAAAACTGACATTTTGCTTTAGAAGGTTTAAGGCAGACTTTCCCCTTCACTGAAGGATTTACAAATCAGATTCAGTCACAGCAAAACAATGCCACAATCATGGTTTACAACAAACCCTAAAGTTAGTAAGCACAAGTCATTAGTAGTAACAAACAGGTTTGGGCACAAGGAGAGTGGGTACCTGAGCCACGGGAAGGGCAGTCCATAAAGCACCAACTCCTCCTGTCCCATCCCTGGTTACTCCAGTCAGGTGGCAGGGAGGAAAAAACACGTTTCACCCTACTGCACAATTACCCATACCCCCACCCTCATACTGCAATCATTTATACACCCAGGGCTTTATGTGAGTTAGCCCACTTTTTGCCTCACTTTACCACAAAGCAGTTTTGTTCTCTCTCTGCCTCTGTCTCTACAAGGCAGAGGTATGCTGTACACACAGACTGATACGTGTAAGTACATACATAAACACACACAACACATCCAAGCACTCTTACTTTGTTGATATAGGTTAGCATAAAGATTTATTTCAGCATTTCCTTCAAATGTCTACAGTACATGCTATCTTCCATGTCAGTACCGATTCGAGATAAAAAAATATGTGGACAGATTTATCAATCATTAGGAAACAATGCACTCAAATCATATGATCCAGAAGCTTTCAAAGCTCTCATCGCTCTTGTCCTGAAGCAGCTTACAGGCCAACCTTTTGAGAGATAAAACACAAACACTAAAATCACTTAAACAGTTGAGGGACAGTCATTGTGTGATCAACATGTCTTCAAAATACATTATTCCTTTGAGTTGGTGTACCTTTTCCCTTCAGCTGCCACAAAAGAGTGTTCAAATAGAATTCTGTGACCTGCACTGTGGTAGTATCCAAGAGAAGGTAGGTTAGGCAAGAAGGCAGGTTTCCCCAGAAGGGGAAAACTGATGTGGTTACAAACCCACAAATAGAATCTCGTGCATGTCTGCAGACTCTCATAAATAAATGCACACAGAATTTGCACCTGAGATTTCAGATAGTTTGTAAATAACACCAATCCACTGTTTGCAAACCTACTTGAAGTCAACAGGAATTGATGACTTTCTTTTCCATGCATCCCAAAACTACCTGTAGTTACAAATGATGTCTCGGCTACCACCTTATAAAATAAGCTGCTGCTTGTAACTAACTGAGCTGGCAACTCACTTGCAAACAACGGTTCCAGCAGTTCTGTTAATTGTAATTATTCGGTTTAGTTTTTCTTTTAACTTAATAAAAAGTTAAAAGAAAGTTATTAAAAAGTAATAAAAAAGTTTCTATAGAAGCTGAGATGTCTTGTGAGAAAATGACTTCACTTTTACTTTCTGTGTTTTTAACCTTTGTCAGAGGAAAAAAAGGATTTAAAGAGGCTCTGGTATACGTACTACTAAAATCAAACTCTGTCAAACAAGTAACACTTGGCCTTGCTATATGTAAACCATCTCTGCAGTTGCTGGCAATTGTTTCTGAAGATCAAATAAGGTGTTAGTACCCATATATGCCAACATTAAAAAAATATGAAAAATTAATCTAGCATCTACACATGAATGCAAAAAAAATTATTTACATCCCTCCATCTTACAGGCCAAAGACAACATGAAAACAGCAGCCATTTATAAATTGGTGTAACACTGGTATACCAGGAGGGAACTCATCACTTGCTTTGCCTTTGAGAAGAATTTATCTGTTCTTGGGATGAAGTTTCAGCAGAGAGGCCCCGCCAGCCCCCCTTCACCTTCTGTGGATTTGGCCCCTTTCCAGTTCGGGAAGCTAACTGTACTCCCTCCTCTGTAACGTGCAGCTCCTTGTGCAGCAGCTACTTTTTTTTTTAGACTTATCAGTTGGGTGCTGGGAAGTAAAAACTACTGAAACGGATTACTTAGCTTTTATTACTAAACACATTCCATTCACAGTGCAGAACAACTCTAACAAGTCCTCTGCCTCCCATTTTTCTTCCATCGTTTCAGGTACGCCTTTCTTTTGGAAGAATCAGATGCTCGGGTTCAAACCCCAGGACAAGTGCTCAGCCCTAGGCTGCAATATCAAGCTGAAGTGGAGTATTTGTGCTCATGTGGCTGTGTGCACACTTCAGCAGCTGGTAAATGTCCGGACATAGCAGCCACCGTGCAGCAGCTGCAGCAAGTCAAGTTCAGAAACCTTGCTGCACCTCCTATATGTTTTGGTATGCACTAACAATTATTTCCACACTACAACTGAACAAAGATCATACAAACAGGCTGTAACTACGCCAAATAGCTCTTCCAAAGGAAGAATTACATTCGTATTAGAAACCCACAGCATCGCGTTTTCTAATACAGTGCGTAATCATCAAATGGGGGAGATATTATTTTAAAAAAGTGAAAATATGGTCTTGGTTCTGTTTCACGTACAGCAAGACATTGATAGTAACCACATACAACGAAGAACAAGCAAGAGTATTGCACATGTCACTAATGTGATCGTTATGCTGCAATTTTTCCAGTTATCACAAACATGCAGACATTTGCACGAAGGCAAGAGCCTGAAGTCCTACTAAGAAGAAATAACTTAAGTTTCATATCACAACAAAACAAAACGTCAAGTAAGATTCACACCAGACTGGCACCAGCCACCCATGTGTCTTAACTTTCCTGAGCAGTGCTTTTTCCCAGTATAGTCCTCCATCCTTTTACCTGTTCATAAGCTGTTCCATAACACTTACATGCGTTTGCCAATACCTTTCCATGAGTGTGCTTATAAACACACACAATGCAACACTTCAGGGAGACAGCTATAATTACTTCAAATTTCAAGGCCTATTTACCAGCCTGCTGGCTCTTTTGCATGTCCCTGCAACCCCACATTGGTTGGTAACCATCATTCTAGAGGTATCTATTTTTATAATTTTGGAAAGACTATGAGATAGTGCAACTGAACTGCACGTTAATAAAATACGTTCATTGGGGTGGGGGAAGGAGATACTGAAACTTTTTACTTTCACCTTATTTGATTTTCACACAGAATATTTTGAAGGAATATTCACCAACTTAATTTCACACAGAATATTTTGAAGGAATTCATACAGAATATTTTGAAGGAATTCACCAACTTAATTTCTCTTTCCATATTACCCAAAGGCCCTAAAAAGGCACTGAAAACAACTATCAGTATAAAACACCGGGGCCATGCAGATATATTCACTTTTCTTAAAAAGCCAAAGTCAGGCAACTGTGTAATTACATGGCTTTCTTCTATAATTAGAAGATACAATATGTTGGGGAAAAGACTACATCAAGTCAACATGCAAGGGCAGCAGAGCGTAAGAGCTGATGTTCTGCAGCACAGCTGTGTGTGCCTCCATCAGCAGAGCTTCCATATTTGCTGGGGTTTTCCTACCTGCTTCAATGAAAACCAATACCTCTAGATTTCACTGCTGGCTGTTTATATGAAACTAAAGTTAGAAGCTGAGTTGAGCAACATTGGGGGGTGGGGTGTCAAGACAAGTGTGTAGCCAAGTAAGAAGATGCAGGAGAGAGTCTGATCTTATTCTCACTCAAGTAAGGAAATAAAGGAAGTAAATTAAAGAATTAGGCCAATAAATCTTACCCTGCAAAGAAGATTGAGATGACAAAAAGATAGAAGCATGTTGTTAAGTAACAAAAAATACAAATGCATTTCACACGGAGCCAGCTTCCCTTCTATTTAACTGATCTAAATGCCAATTACAGCAGACAATTTGAGCTGAATATAAAAAGCCGCAAATCTCACAGTTTGAGATAACTTCCAAGGAGGTGTTAAAGTTAACTTTGGAACTATACAACACCTCTGCCTTCTTTGTAGTGAATACTCTACTGCAGAACACCCAGGAAAGGGCAGTCATGCTCATCAAAGCACCTTGCTATTTGTGGGAACAGAAAGGCTGAAGAGATTATGCGGATACTTCACATATTTCTCCAAGAATAACAGCAGGAATTTTCTGCTCACAGAACTTCAGGGATTAGAACTTGGCTGTGCAAAATATAAGTGGCAGGACTTTAGCTAGTAGCTGCACATACAACCAGGCTATGGTCCCTCCTAAACGCAGCAGCTGGATTAGCGAGGCTGCCATAGGAATACTGCAATGCCTGGCATTCTGTAGCACCAGTAACCTGCGACAGAGAGGACAGGGATCCAAGCCTGCAGACAGAGGCTTGTAGTCTTCAGCACTTCATCTCTTTAGTAAACTAAATCCTCTATTCTAACTGCATCATCATCCTCTTTCCCCATCACTAGAGCAATAACATAGTAAGAGAGCAGTAAAGTCAACTTCTCCAGTCCCTCTTGGGCAGGCCCATTCCAAATGGGACAAAAAGCAAAGGAGGTTTCCTCCATCCACTTGTTTTTCCATGTTGTGACCAGAATCAAAATGACCAAAATCC
Source organism: Jacana jacana (assembly GCA_013400555.1). Lineage (NCBI taxonomy): Eukaryota > Metazoa > Chordata > Aves > Charadriiformes > Jacanidae > Jacana > Jacana jacana. The sequence continues at coordinate 20,171 of VZTM01039424.1, read as the reverse complement.
GAATACTGAGCTTAGGGGCTCACGTGTCCAGTGCCACGTTACTAACCACTCTGTATGTTTTTAGTGCTTTGTTTCTACCAACTGAGAATGGCCTTTAGATAAGCTCAAACTTACTTCTTTTGATCAATAAATACAGAAGCGACATCAAGGAGTATTTTCATTGCATTGGATGGAAGCACTAGACTCTCAAAAATGAACAGAAAAAGGTACAGAGTTGGTTCAAATAGCAAATATTAAAGATGGTTCACAGAATAGTAAATATTGACTTTTGAAATGTGAGTATTTCGTAATTTAATAAGAAAGTAATGGCCAAAGAAGAAAAGCTGGGTGTTTTTTTCTTTTTGGTTCTGAAGTTACTGAGCAAACTTTACAGACTATTATTCAGGTTTTTTTGGTTTGGGGGTTTTTTTTTGTTTGTTTGTTTGTTTGTTTTTCACTCACCCCCCAGAAGACCCCCAGAGGTGTTCTTTTTCTGTATCCTAAGAAATAGAAGTGTACTGATGAGATTTATGGTCTCTTTCAAAGAAAGACTCTCATATAACTGAGGATTAATTTACACTTTGAGCTATCAAATTCTACTGCAGTTATGGCAAGAGCGGACAGGGAACGCAGGAAGAAAGGAGGACAAGTTCTCACAGGGCTCATACTCAGTTTATTTCCAAGACAACTGTGGCCCAGCAAGAAAAATTCAGATGGATATATCCACATGAATAGTAAGTATTGCTAGCATAGACTACTTAATGACTGATTCTAGAGCAGTTTTGACACTAGATGAATATGAAGCCTGACCATGTCCAGATTTAGACATAACATAGCTCTTTTCATTAATGAATATTTCCTGCAGAACAAAATACATTGTAGAAACATTATATTAAAAATGGGACATTCATTTCTCTGTTGCAAGAAACTGAAGTTAAAAATAAAACAAAAGCCCACTACTTTTGAAAGGAATACCCTCACCATTTTTTCTATTTTTCTTATTATACCATTTTTTGAATTGGTTCAAATTGCTTTTTTTCAGCCTTACAGTCTCTCCAGTCTTAGAATTAGGCAAAACCCCCAAATTCTCTTGATTAATCTGCCTTTTAGATTATTTCCACTCAGACTCATTCTAAAAACATAACCAAAGAAAACCACTAACAGCACTAGGTTCACTGTCTTCCAGTTACCAGTGGTTACCACCCTACAAGCCACTGCCATACTGGAGTTAAATTTGTGAGGGTTTTTAAAAAAAACCACTTACTTGAAAATAGTGTAGCCTAGACTAATGAAAAAGCTACTCACATTCTTCAGATTATGATTCAAAGCCTTCTAAGTTGCGGGTTTCCTTCTTGATCACAAGCAAGGTCCACCCACTTATTTGCATCAATATGCAAGCCTTGGTAACTGAAAAGAGGCACTGGATGCAGAACTCGCATTTCTCAAAGCACACTGGGACATTACCAAATACCAAGGAATATGTCACACCAATGGAGTGATAAAAAGTGTGTTTGGAGTCTTGTTGCATAAACAGCAGTGTACCTGCTTACCACCACAAACTGAAGGCAGCTAAGTCTAAATAAAATCTTATCACTAGTAGCTGAGAACTATCCCTAACCTCTCCTTGTAACCTGAAAGGAAAACAATGAGTGTGACCCAGATGAATCACATTCCCGGATGGAATTCCCAGTATTTTTTTCCTGGCTAGAAAGTAGGAAATTTTTTCCAGTGTACTATGAAGCAACAGCCATCTCAGCTTACAGTACAGATGATTTAAGCAAGTAGATCAAAAGTCTCCCTTGGAGGTGCAGCTCACTGAATGTGAAAAAGAGAGAAACTTCATGTCTTCCACCTAATCTCCATGAGTGAGAATGTAATTTTGAGCGATCAACAGAAAGATCCCATTAAACCCTAGAGCTCGGGAATATAAGTGATGCCCAGCTGGATCGGGCCAATGGTTCATGTAGTCCAGAATGTGTGGCCAACAGGGCAGAAAAGGTGCTGTATAGAGAGAACCCATAAACCACGTTCTGTGGCCCACTCCCCTCACACTCTACCCGCTGACCATGAACTCTCCTAACACTGTTTCGAACCTGCCTATACTGCCTGGTTTCAAAACAACCTCTGGCTGCAAGTTGCATAAATTCACTCCCCGCTGTGTAAACAAATACTTTCTTTAATCTGTCTTAAACTGATTCCAAACTGGTTTCATCAAGTGTCTTGTAATTCTGGTACTACAAGACTTCTGTCTACAGGAGTTCTGTGTTCACCTTACCCATCACCCTTAAGACTTTGTAAACCTGATCATATTCCCCTTCATAGCCCCTCATCTTCCAAATCAAGCTAAATGACACAAGTCCACGCAAGACAGGGATACCATCCTGTGGACTGAGAGCTGCCCTTCTCTTTACCTTCCCTAAACTAAGGGTACTAACTGTACACCATCTTACGATGTGAACACCAAAACTCTGACCAGTGATCAAGACGTGGTGACACACCAGTTTTTTTAAGCATCAACAAAAGGACGCCCTTTTCTTGTCCTGAGTCCTTTTTTTCTGATGATGCCAGAAGGCACTGCCCATGGTTTACTGGCTGCTGCAGCACTACGTGGCACATAATGATTCTAGAGAACTGTCTATGACAACCACAAGACCTCTTTTCCAAGTTGCAATCCTCAGGTCTGAGTTCAGCATTACACAAGCATGGTTTAGGTTTAGTATCATTTTTTCCTTACTGGAAAAAACTTATGTTTAAAACCTATGTTTACCTATGCCGGCATTCCTATACCCTATTTTTGCCCACTCGGTTACATGACGGCCTTCTGGAATTCCTCAGTACTGACACAGCATCTAACTAACCAAAAGTAACAGTAATAGCATTTTTCGTGATGATTGGAACTACTTTGAAGCTGGTGCAAGTTAACAAATCAGGTTTGAGTGATGTCTAGAAGCCACAAGGAAGGCAACCAAGATCAATCAAGACCACTAGAGCAGTTTTATCAATATGGGAAGATTACCAGACAGGAGATTCGTTAAGCAGAACAGAAATCAGGTACAAAATTTAACCAAAAGAATAAAAAAAACCCCATACATCACACATCTGTGACTGATGAGGGAGAACAGCACAAACCAGGTCCTGCACTTGGGCCACAACAACCCCATGCATCGCTACAGGCTTGGGGCAGTGTGGCTGGAGCTGCCTGGCGGAAAAGGACCTGGGGGTGCTGGTCGACAGGCGGCTGAACATGAGCCAGCAGTGTGCCCAGGTGGCCAAGAAGGCCAATGGCATCCTGGTTTGCATAAAAAATAGTGTGACCAGCAGAAGCAGGGAGGTGATTGTCCCCCTGTACTCAGCACTGGTGAGACCGCACCTTGAGTATTGTGTCCAGTTCTGGGCACCTCAGCACAAGAGAGATATCGAGGTGCTGGAGTGAGTGCAGAGGAAGGCAACAAAACTGGTGAGAGGCCTGGAGAACAAGGCTTATGAGGATCTATTGAGGGAGTTGGGGTTGTTTAGTTTGAGGAAGAGGAGGCTGAGGAGGAGACCTCATCACTCTCTACAGCTGCTTGAAAGGGCATTGTAGAGAGGCTGGTGCTGGTCTCTTCTCACAGGCAATTAGCGATAGAACAAGAGGGAATGGCTGCAAGCTGCAGCAGGGTAGGGTTAGGCTTGACATTAGGAAAAAGTTTTTCACAGAGAGAGTGGTCAGTCAGTGGAATCAGCTGCCCAGGGAGGTGATGGAGTCACCCTCCCTGACTGTGTTTAAGAGTAGATTAGATGTGGTGTTGAGGGATATGGTGTAGGGGAGAACTTGTGGAGTGGGGCTGATGGTTGGACTTGATGATCCCAAGGGTCCCTTCCAACCTATATGATTCTATGAAACCCTGCAATGGATTGTTCATAGAATCATAAACTCTTTGTGGATTACTTGACTACTAATATGGAGGAAATGAGATCTCTTGTAACACCAATTCTGGTGATATTTTAGCATGGCAACTAGACAGCAGAGTTCCTACTATTGTTTTGCGTGTCAGCTATCAGTCCTCAATTTTACCTTACAATAAAAAATTACTTGCAAGGAGATAGTCAAAACTACCTTTTAAAAAGTTCATGTAGAAATCCAAGTAACATTGGGGGGAAAAAATCTAATTAAAAATTATACTGAAGATTGAAGCAGGACTCTTCTGCTAAAGAACTCTGTATTTGGGCAAAGCTGAACTGCCACAGTAGCAACAGAAATACCAACAAAAACGTATTCAAATTAGAGGGTTACAATAACTTATCACACAAGAAAATTAAGCATCAACTGTAAACAAAAGCCTTAAGAACTTCTGTGATTAATGTAAGATCTTAAGTAAACAAGTATTTTGGCTCAGCTGCATCTTGAGCACTGCTATACCACCATAGGAATCATCATCTATCATGTGCAGCATTGCCAAGGGCTGTCCCATAAAACATCACAGAAATTTCAGGTGATAAAAATAGCAGATCTGAAGCTAAAAATTAATACTGGTAATTTCCACTTCTGGATATGATTACCATTTACTCCATGAAAGAAAAGGGAAAAAACCTCACAAGACCTTTATTCAGACTCAAAAGTTAATTTAAATTAACTATCAAAACTGGATTCTCGCTCTTCTCAAAGGAATCAAAGACAATTTTAAGGTTGTTTTCTCAAGCATAAAATAATTTACAAGAGAAAGCTATTTTTCTAGCCATACCTAGTAGATCTGGGTCTGTTTCAGGTTTCTATGGAGACTGCTTCTTAACAAATTGAATTATCCCATTCATTTTGTATTTTTCATCCTTAAAGATGCTTACGCATTGCATGTAACAATTAGCATACACCATACCTCCTAAACAAATGCCCTAAACACCTTTGCCTCTGCCCCCAAAACAAAAGAACCCCACTAACGGCCAGATTCCGGAATGGAAATGAATTTCTGATTCCAACAGATTTAGGTCTGAAATCTTTCTCCAACCTCCCCCTGATATGTGTGTGTGTATTACTATTTTCTGAATGTTTTGGTCAGAAGATCCGTTTTCAGAAACCCCTATTCTCTAAGAATCTTCCACATGGGACCAGGTAATGGATAGGTACTTGCTTTTCTTGAAATTTTGAATGCTAAGAAACCTTGTAGCAGTGCAGAACAAGTGCTTCTGGAGTACCTGGTACCAATGGGGTTTTATCTTCTGCAAGTGGATGTTGCTGAAAGCATGGCACTTTTGTCAAGGGTGCTGAAGACAGCCTGCCATTTGTCCTCCAGAGTGGCTTACATCATCTTACCTCTAATATTCTCCAGTATGAATGTAAAGCAGGACATAATGAATAAGAAAAGCAGGAAACCTATACAAGAAGAAAACCTACTGTTGGTTTTCAAATGAAAAAAAATTGTAAACTTGTGCACCCTCTCTTAAAAAGAAGTTTTTTATTTTGTTTTCCTACAAGTCAGCCAGTCAGGAGTAACAAGACATGTCCAGTAAGGGGTAGTGCAAAATCACACTAAATACAGAAAAGCTTTTGAACCTAGTCTGCAGTGACAGCAGCAAGCTCTCCCTTCGGTACCAAGACATTCCAGTGCAGAGTATGAAGTCATGTGCATGAGACGGCTATGCAAAGCAGTGGCACTCCTTTTCTCAGCTCTACTCAATGAAGCACCTGCTGCTCTGCTGAAGAAACTACTGACATATTCTCCACACATCTGTCACCAAGTAGCTGGATGTTATAAAACACTCCAGGAGAAAGAAACAAAACCACTCTTACATGGAAAGAAAAGTATTAAGTGACTTTGCTATTAGTAACTTAGTTCCACAGAACAAGAAAGAGAACAGTTTCTGATGCTTTGCCGCCTGAAAGCAGAACTGCGAGCATGTTTCAGCTTCTCTCCTCTCCACCAGCATAAGTGGCCAAAGGGTTTTTCTCTAAGAGTCAGAGCTGCCTTCCAGTTTCCCAAGCAGATGAAAAAGACAAACCAGCCCGAGGAAGAGCAGGAGAGTTCGGAACAGGAGCACAGTAAAGGGTATCAAATATGGAAAGCATCAGCAACTTCAGGGAAAAAGAAAAAAAAACAAAGGAAGGAATTGTGTAATAAGGAATTTTATGAAGTGAATTTTAATGCTGTTGCAGAGCCTAGTTAAGGGATAATAGTTGGAAGCACTATGCCGCACGGTGCTACATGTTGCAGCCTCTCAAGCTTGACCACAGAATCAGCAGCTCCAAATTTCTCTGCTGAATATCAGAAAAGAGCAATTCAACTGCATCACTGGTTCTCCACGTAATGTGCTTTTATTTGACATTACTAAAGGATACAGTCCTACCTCTATAAAATTCTACCTTCCAATTCCCATACAATTTAAATAAGCTTTGCACTCAGAATAAATCTGCTTCCATTTTTTTAACAAAAGGTACAAATAACCAGTTCATTAAAATGAAGCCATTCTCAAATGCTGTTCCTTTGATCCTACAAATTCTTTCCTGTCTTCTCCAACTCTAAATGTTCTGTGCTCTTCAAACACACAAGACATCAGAAAACCTTCAATACAATTTCATAAAATGAAGAAAGGACCAAAACTCCACTGCTACCTTCACATTATGTCTGCTGCCTTTTCCTTATCAACAGCTGAAGTCATAAGAGATGGGTTTCTTACTTTGAGACCTTAACACAGCTTCCAATTCAGTTCTTCCAAGTGTTATTTTCCTTAAAACCTTTGTACAGGGAATCTGTTTTCAAAACATTTTGAAACCTGTATATACAACAACTTGTTAGGGAGTAAGTTGCCAGTATACACACATTTGTGATACAAGCACATGCTACATCAGGTTGTTGGCTCTTTACCCTGCACATCCCAAGTCTGGTTGACTTGGTAAAGCAGAAGAATACTGCTACCAGCACATTTACCTTGACACGTACATCTAGTCCTCCCCTAGAAAGCAATCCACCCACAGAAGAAAGAAGCAATAAATAACATAATTTATAATCCATTTAAGACAAGCATAGGCTATGTGTCAAACAGTATAGCTCATCTCTCTCCTCTTTGCTATTCACCTATCTATTCACCTGATCAAATCTTTTGGTTTCTCTAATCTGGATTTGCCATTACAAAACACTGGCTTTAAACTCCCTTTGAAACATACAATGCTCAACAAGAGAAAACCGAGGAGCTGACAAATGAAATTAAGATACTGCCTTAACGTTGCACTTATAATTTTGATACTTCTTGTTTTATAGCTGTACCTACAGCGGCAAAGAAACATTCACAGTCATTGTGAAAGCTCTGAAAGGCTGCCCCAGCAATGTCTGAGCTTAACACAGCCCATCCTGCCCGTTTTTAAGAGGTCACTTTTCAGTAGTCAGTCTAGTCTCACATCACAGACTGAACATCAGAACAGAAGATGTATTTACCCTCATGTGACTAGTAGTGTTTACATGTTTTCATTTATATCTGTTCTGTTCCATTTCAGCCGACTATTAATTTGAGGTTCCCTGGACTGTGACTTTCATCTCTTAAGGCATTAAGTTATTAAGGCAGATGAGGCACTTGACGACGGCAGGTTAATGCATCTAAGATGATTATCTGTTATCCTACGCCTTTTATGAATTGGTTATGCTTGAATAACCAATTTGAATAAAAGCAGTGTGCCCAGGTGGCCAAGAAGGCCAATGGCATCATGGCTTGCATAAAGAATAGTGTGACCAGCAGAAGCAGGGAGGTGATTGTCCCCCTGTACTCAGCACTGGGGAGGCCACACCTTGAGTATTGTGTCCAGTTCCGGGCACCTCAACACAAGAGAGATATCGAGGTGCTGGAGCGAGTACAGAGGAGGGCAACGAAGCTGGTGAGAGGCCTGGAGAATAAGGCTTATGAGGATCGATTGAGGGAGTTGGGGTTGTTCAGTTTGAGGAAGAGGAGGCTGAGGGGAGACCTCATCACTCTCTACAACTGCTTGAAAGGGCATTGTAGGGAGGTTGGTGCTGGATTCTTCTCACGGGCAATTAGCGATAGAACAAGAGGGAACGGCTGCAAGCTGTAGCAGGGTAGGTTTAGGATAGACATTAGGAAAAAATTTTTCACAGAGAGAGTGGTCAGTCAGTGGAATCAGCTGCCCAGGGAGGTGGTGGAGTCACCCTCCCTGACTGTGTTTAAGAGTAGATTAGATGTGGTGTTGAGGGATATGGTGTAGGGGAGAACTTGTAGAGTAGGGCTGATGGTTGGACTTGATGATCCCAAGGGTCTCTTCCAACCTAAATGATTCTATGATTCTATTCTATGATTCTATGAATCCAAGGTAATGGACACAGTATAGAGGAGTAAACTTATAATAGTTTCATCCAAGAATTTTCAGCAAGATCAAACTACACCATTGATCTTTGCTGGTAGATCAGTACATCCGAATTATCAAGCCTTAGGAAACCTATAAAACATCTGGGCAGGCTGCACAGGGGAGATGTGCCAATGCACGTTGCTTAAAAGATGCTTCTGCAACTGAAACAACACAAACCCTCAGAATAACAGGTGTAGCTTGGGCCACACATGCAGGCAGCACAAATCCTGACACGAACTGTGCTTACAGAGATGGAGCACATGTTTCCTACTACAGATAACCCTGTCGCTTGCTCTACTGCAATATAAGCCACATGATTTGCACAAAACGAATACAAGATTTGATGGGCATTTTGTAACATGGGATAAGAATCTTAGTACTAATTTAAAAGTCTGAAAAAAAAAAAAAAAAAGAATTACAACGTAAAACAAATTGCCAAGTTGTAAAAGAAACAGTAAATATATTGCCTGTGATAATTAACAAATATCGCGTATGCGCTTTTAAAAAGAGAAGTTAACGTAGTGGTTAGGAGCAGTGTGCTCAGTCAAGGCTGTGCTGACTCAGGAGAATGCAATCCCCCGTTTATCCACCGAACAGGTTTTCCTCCAACAGCTGATTCCTCCTATTTGCTCACAGCTCTTTCTGTCCTCTCCAGCAGCAGTAAAAACAAAGCTGTCGGTTGTCCTGGCAGCCAGCTTTAGCATGTAATAATGTTTTTTAAATAATAACAACTCAGAATATTAACAGCATACACCTCAATAAACAGGCCCAGGAGCCGGAATTGTGATCCAGCTGTGCTGCGGCAGCAGCTGGATCACATTTGGCGGGAGGGAGCGGGCACAAGGAGCTCCCACCAGCCCAGGACTGAACTTTGCCCCATTTACTGCGCTCAGGGACCGCAGCGTCAGGAGCGGGACTGGAACACCACCGCCCCGGCCACCACAGGCAAAAAGGTATTCTCTTCACAGCTAACGCTTGCAAGTGACACGTTTCCAGCCTGGGATCCAAACCAGCAGAGTGGGTAGCACCACAAATAGGAGTTTTGTTCTGCCTCTCAGCCAGACACCTTAGTCCTTCATTAAACACATTTGTGAAGGAAAAGCAAAGCTGGGCTGCAAATAAACCTCATTTAACAGCTTTCCTGGACTTCCGACGCTATCCATGACACAAGGCATTTAGAAGTGTCTAACACAACAACAAAATCTATCTAAAAGTCAATGACTGATGATCCTAAACCACGAAAAAACAAAACACCAAAAACAAAAAACAACCCATGTTAATTTAAAAATATTTATAGACCAACATTTTAAGTCAGAAAGGCCTCAGAAATGCGACAGCTGAAGTGAAAGCAAAAGGAAAGCTGCATAGAAAACTAAGACACCATTAATTCCCAGCCTTAAATTGCCCCACACAAGTGTAACACTTAAGTTCCCTGGGAACTCCTCTATAAGGGTTTATCAGACTGCCAGAGGCAAGCGAAGCTGACATGTACCCTCCACCCTCCCAGGTCACCCACTCACAAGACACAAAATACCCTTCTACTGCTTCTCAGAACACTCTCAAATATTTTTCCAACGTTTACATGACCTCATCCTTAAGGACACTTTTGAAAACAACGTTCGAAGCCTTCTGACTCACAGCCAGTGGTTTCACTGGCAGCCAAACATGTGCACTCCAAAACACTCTCTACAATCTAAATTGCAAATACAGTACAAGTATATCAAGTTCCCTTTACAGTTTATGGCTTCATATGCAAGGGGGAAAAAAAAACTCTCAAAAATAAACAGAATCAAAGCTGTATCCTACATTATGGAAAGGACTTCTGTCATAGAAGGACTGTGAATGTTTTGTCCAAAAAGATAGCCCAACTGTCTATTTGTGCTTCAGTAAAGCTAAGCAAACAGCTTTCAGCAAGAAACAGAGGGGATCTTTTACTGGCAGTAGGTAAAAAAAGCTAGTAAAAATTCAAAGTAAAAGGGAACACAGAGGGGAGGAAAAAACACCAAAATCCCTTTATACCCTGAAGTACAAGATGGAATAATAATAAAAAAAAAATCTGTTTCAGAATGGTGGGTTTGGCATGAAAATTCATAATTACCCTCATATCTTCTCTCTCTGTTTTGCCTTTCTGAAAGTCTAAGCTAATTTCAGAGCTCTCTGAACTTCTTCCCCAAGGCAAAGACACGAAGCAAACTTCGGCTGGAAAACTACCTCGTCTCTTCTGCGTGGCAGAGCACAGCTGTGGAAGGAAAGGGTGTGTTCCCTTTGAAGTCCCATTAGTAGCACTTGTATCTGTTAAATATAGCTCTCTCTCCCGCATGGCTCCAGTGATCACACTGTGCCTTGTGATGCCTCTTGCTTGTCTGTACCCGTTGGCTGGCTGGTGCTCTTGCTCAGGTGCCCCCAAAGGAGGAACCTCCCAAGCTACCCAGTTTCATCATCCCTGAAGATTTAAATTTAGATGATTGTAGTTATAAAATGAAAGAGTTAGAAGCTCTTTCCCTCTCTTCAAAATGCTAGTTCCAGGTTGTTTTACAGGCAGCGACCATGTCCCTGCACTGAGAAGCAGCTGCAGGCGAAGCTTGGGCAGGGTACAGAGAGCACACTACACAACCCACCCAGTAACTGCAGGGAGGGAAACACAAAGATCATGTCACTTGCTTTTTAACAGAATACACTTGATGTTAAAAATGATCCAACTCTTACTAAATAATGAAAGATGTGCCTTTTAAGAAGATTGCTGTTATTCTGAAATACCAGTCAGCCAGTAGAGACAGCAAGCCAGATTGCAGGGCAGTGAAAGCAATCACAGGTGCGGTTCCAAATGAAACACAGAGGAAAGGAAGCTGGTATTCTCGCCATACTCCACGTTACAACCTTTATGATGCAGACTTGAAAAAAATTCTAGTGCCAGTAACTCTGGACAAGTTTTGTCAGAAACAGCTACCAGGATGGAGGAGGGGGAGAAAGCTTGACAACTTCAGTTTGGTGAACAAGGTGAGGCTTATTAATTTGGGAGTTTATGAAAACTTTAAATCTCAGCAGCAGTAGAATGTTACATGTTTGGAGACTGTCCAGCCCACACTGAAGAGGAACTGAAGCAATAACCAGTGATACTGATTATTCCTACTGTTTGCACTGCAGCAGTGTGCAGGAGCCTCAGCCACAGCTGAAGGCCTCACTTTACTGGCTGCTGAACAAAGGAAGTAAAATGAGAGTCCCTGCCCCAGCAGACCTACAGGGAAAGAAAAAAGACAAGTAGGTACATCAGAGCGCAGGGAAATAACAGCATAATATTCCTCAACCTGTTGTCAGCCACATGTACAACTCACCAAAGGCCAGGCTATTGCTCATTAATTAATGAGCATACGGCTGCAATAGCATAACTGTGCAACATCCTTCCTACATCCACATCAGAGGACTTCTATCTGAACAGCGAGGCTTCTTGTCTTTAACTATGTTTAGCAGAGTAGTGCAGGGAACAAAGACATTAAAAGAGAAAGTACTTGGAACTGGGCTTGGGTGTTTTCATTTCATTTCCCCTCTTCTCTTGAAAGTGGACATCATAAAAACCTTTAGAAATACCTGGTCTAGTGGGAGGTGTCCGTGCCCATGGCAGGAGGGCTGGAACTCAATGATCTTTAAGATCTCTTCCAATCTGAACCTTTCTATGATTCTATGAAATACATCCTCATTATTATGACGCAGCAGATTAGCATCTGGATGATCAGACCGTGAGCAGTGGGTTACAGTGGCATGGCTTCTACTAATTCCTTCATGGCCAGAGGCCTTAGATGAGATGGTTATTGGTTCCAAACTCAGCCCACCGAGTCCACTGCAGAGGGCACCCATCAGGTATCCCCCACACAAATTTCTAGGTTTCTCCTTTTAAAGTTAAAATTTCATTACAAAGTTTGGTCTTTGGGACCTGCTCTGTTTGGCATTAGGGAGGCGATTCTGCTCCTCTAACTGCACTGGTGAGACCCACATCCGGAGTTCTGTGTCCATCTTGGGAGTCCTCAGCACAGGAGGGCCATGACCTGTTGGAATGGGTCCAGGAGGGCCACAATGACAATCAGGAGGGCTGGAGCATCTATCCCTATGAGAACAGGCTGACAGAGTTGGAGTTGTTCAGCCTGGAGGCTCCAGGGAGACCTCATAATGGCCTTTCCAGTACCTAAAGGGGGCCTCACAGGAGAGACGGAAAAGGCCTCCTTACTAGGGGAGATTTAGAGTAGATATTAGGAAAAAATTCTTTACTATAAGGATGGTGAGATACTGAAACAGGTTACCCAGAGAAGCTGTGCATATGCCCCCACCCTGGGGGTGGTTCAAGGCCAGGCTGGATGGGGCTTTGAAACTAGGTGATCTTTAAGGTCCCTTCCAACCCAACACATTCTATGATTTGCTGAAAAGATCCAGGTTTTTCTTTGAAGTTCATTATTTTTTCCCTCCTCTATCTTTCTAGTCCTGAAACATGAGGAAAAGCCTTTATTTCTCCTTTGAAAGAATGCTTTGAGTTTTAATCATTTAAACCTTGTTACAAAAAACAATTAGGCACACATCTGTTCCTAACTCTCAAATAAGTAGTAAGATGGTTGAAAGCCTAAATCAAAATACTTGCTCGCAGATCTCAGAAACAAAACTTGGAATCTGCCTTGTGGCACAAACTGCGTCCATTTCTGTTACTTAACAGCACAGTAAATTACTGATACATATCAAAGTAATATGTTGGGCAAGGTAAACTACCACTTCATCTGTCCTTGATAATGTCAGGCTTACAGAAAAAGCCTCAAACATTTTATTTGCTCTACTAGCAAACTTTTAGCATGACACACTTTCCAAGGATTGTATGCTTCCACAAGCACATAGAAAAAAGACAGATATCCTATCAGGATAGCTATTCAAGAGAAAACAAATCAAAACAACAACAACACCCCCCACCCCATCCCCTGTCTCACTACATAATTCAGCACAATCACTCCCATTTCTATTAGCAATTGGAATTTGTCTTAAAAACACCCACAAAACTCTCCACAGCTGAAGAACAGAAAAATCATGAGTAATTCACACGCCTTAACAGAAATTCACATTTCTAACCAGAGGTGCCCAGTGCGATTGGTATCCCTGACCTAGCAGGTACGAGTCAGGACCATGTAAGGAGATGCACAACCTTTTGCAGCAGGAGCTGGAAGCTAAACAGGAAGCCTGGGAACTTCTAAAAAATACACTAAACCATAAAGGACAAGATTCTGCTGCTTAACTACAAGGGGGTTTATACAAAAACAAAACAAAAGAACCATTGTGCATAAGGCTGACCTCCAGCAATTAGACTTACAAAGTTTCTATGATCCTAACACAGGAAAAGACCAAGCCACTTTTACTTCACACTATCGGTATAATGCCTCTAGGCACAGCTATCATTCTACCCCAGTGAAACTAGCACTCTGAAAAATAAATGAAAATGTTGCAAGGACATGATGATCACAATTTCACGTCTACTTGAAGTTAGTACAAGCCTGTCCTGCTGTTGCCTCAAGTGTTCCCACCTACTTCAACATATCCCCATCACACACAGCATCCTCTCCTTTGCCCAGGCACAAGGGATTACATATCACATGATGAACGGACCCGAATTGAGACATGATTTCACTCCTCCCCGAGCCTGGATTAGGTCCCTAATGTAGCTGCCTCAGGTACAGGAATGCATTCACTCAGAAAAGGAGGTGGCAGTGTGGCAGCAGGATTAAGAATACTTCTTCAAAATCACAGTGAGAGGATGGTGCACATGCACACCTGAAGCCTTGCACAGGTACTTGTGTAAAAGTCCCATCCATGCTCTGAATTGACAGGGCACAAACCCTCCCTTGTCCAGAGGCACCTCTGTAACTGCACCTGCTCCAGTAACCCTTTCTTCTTCCTGGGAAAGAGAAGGTCCAAATCGGACATGTTCAGCTCAGCAGCCTAATTCAACACAGGAACATAATGTCATATCAATGTGTAATCAAAACCATAAAGGGCTTACAGGAAGGGAGGGAAATCTGGTTTAGTCAGAGCTGATGACTGAACCTTGAATAGCTCTTCATACCTCTGGTCCAGATAAATGAGCAAAGTATCTGAACTTATCATCATTAAAATTATACCCAGTTGTATTAAAAAGAAAAAAAACAACCAAAACCAAAAACTCCACTCTGATTTCCTACAAAATGTCTTTGTGTCTTCCTCAATGGTCTAAATGCATTTTTTACTTTATGCCCAGATCAGTTACCATTACGCATGATATTAACACACTTGTATTAAAATGCTAACTTTCTTAATCCACACATTTTGTTTCTCTGTGCAAGTCTGTACATAGGCCAGCCTTTAACACCATAGTATTTCTCCCTTGCTTAATCAAAGCCTCGTGTGTGAGGACACTGACGCACAATAACTTGATATTGCTCAGTTAAATCAGAACACACTATGTTCAACACACAGAAGAATAAAACAGATTTTACAAATCTATGACATACACATCGGAAATATTTCACACGTGATTTTAATTTCAAATCTTTGATTACCCTTTTTCTCTGGAAAACAATGTTCTTGGGCAGATTGGCTTGAACAGCACAAAGCACATAACTCTCACTCTAACACATACACACACTTCCGCAGAAAAGAAAGAACTGGAGGAAATAAAGGTTCAATAGCATTCACCATCAGCTTTTAAATACTGATAAAGAACCTCTGGAAGACAGCATTTCTGAACATAACAGAAGTTCTACAGCACTGCAAACCCTACCAAATTCCCCCTACTCTGTCTATACGACTGAGGAAACTCTACTCCAATAAAGTCAATGCATGTTTTGTTAACAATTCTTAAACTATAAAATACCTTCAACAGTGTGCTAACACATTAGCAAAGTCTCCTCTTCCTCCTGCCTTCAGGATAATGGTACAAAGGACTACCTGGCTTAAAAATTTAACTGTGGTAAAGAGAAATAAAAACTAAGCCTGTTTTTCTTGCAATTCAAACTGCAAACAGATCCAAAAGCAACTGTGGACACAATGAAGAAACCCTGGGGAGGTAAGTCTCAAGCAGAAATGAAGCTGCTTGAAATGCCAAATGGCTGAGCTGGATGGCCCTTGCAAAGGACATGCCACCACGAGCATAGGTGAACTGAGCTTGCACAGAACATCTGAAACAGTATGTTGAATGTTTTATTTTGGTTTTTCTTATTTCTGGTTTCCATACCATTGCTAGTAATAAACTGCCAGATGGCAACTGAAAAAGAGTGTGTTGTGTGACCTTCACTTATCCTCTAGAAGATGCCAAATATTTACACTGCCAGAGCCACTTAAGGTGGAAGAGAACTACTCACCCATCTGGATCAGGGGATTTCCAGGAACCTACGAAAGGGGGTGAGGGGGTGGAGGAAGGCATAACCTGAACACAGCAAGTCAAGCTCATATAACACAAAATTTAAGTTTCTTTTTCTAAAGATGTAAGAAAACCGTGTCTGCATTCTTGTTCCTGTTTTTGGAGTCACCCAAAACACACCTTTATATTAAGAAAAAAAAAGGGTAAAGAACTGAAGTTTCCTCACTTCCTTGCTCAGAAAATAGTCATTGTTTGGATGAGCTACTAAATTAACTTCAGCTGTAGAGAAAATGACTCATTATACAGAACAATCAAAAATTTCACTGGAAAGAGGGGGAGGAGGTAAGGAGGAACTTTAACCTTCCCCCTCTCCTGCCAAATAAATGACATGGTAGTATGAAAAAACAAACAGAATGCAGTAACACTTCTTAATAAATAAGGCTTAAAAGAGAAAGCTACAGAAAATTGTGGGG
>VZTM01039420.1:0-10372 GCA_013400555.1 Jacana jacana | reverse complement strand
GGCCGCGCATGCGTGGCGAGGGCCCGGCCGAGAAGGCGGGCCTAGCCTCTGAGGGCCCGCGGTGTTTGAAGAAGGGTAAGGACCGGGGTTTCTGTGAAGGGAGGATGTGGGGTGCTTGCGAACTGGCGCTGCTGTTACCGGTGTGACTCTCCTCTGAGTTTATTCCTCTCTGAGTCTCGTCCCCTCAGGACGGGCTGTTGGTTCCTTTGACTCTTTCCCAACAAAATACCTCAGGCCTCATCTCCGAAGTCTTTTTTGCTGTGGTGAAGGCCTTACCCCCTCCCCGCCCCAGCTTAGTCGCTGTCTTCCTCTGTGCTGTCAAGGCCTCGCTGCTCTGATTTATTATTTTTTTAAATGCATTTATTGATTTTAGTTTCGCTGGTCAGCGAGGCACGTTTTGGCTTTTGATTGTGTATGTGCTGTTACTCTGCCCCTTGTGTGGGGCTTGGGAAGCCACCGAGGTGTGTTGTGCAAGAGGCTTCTGGCAACTGAGGTGTAGCAGGTTTTACCAGGTATTTTTTGTAAGCAGTGATTCACGCAGCTTCTCGTGCTTCGTGAATGTATACAAAACTCTTTTTCTTCACAAAAAAAAACCAAAACAAAGACAATTCAACAATTTTTATAGGGTAGCTTTTGCCTAGCGAATGCGGAAAGAGGTAGTGTGCAAAATGTAGGTTTACACAGGCAAATTCAGTATTTCTCTTTTTGTCTTTTTATGTTTTGTTGTTTTTTTTTTTCTCCTTTTTTCTATTTGCCTTATTTTGCTATCTTTAAAAGTATCTTTGCAAGTAGCATTCACATAACCTTAACAATGTTTTACTACTAAATATTATTCTAGCTGTATGTGTGGTACCAATGGAATGTAGTACGTGGACTTGTGCTAAAAGTGCGTCTGATGAAGACCTGCAAGTCAATTTGCAGTCACTACGGAATCAGCTGAGGAGAACTGAAAAATATCTACAAACTGTAGAAGAAGAGCTTTCCAAGTAAGAGTGTATTTGGGAACGGGAACAGTCTGTCTCTTGTAATGTAAATCTTCAGTGTAAAGGATTACTACAAGTAGCTCCTATTGTGCTTTTCTTTTGAATATTCTTTATGTACAACTTAAAAATAATAAAGAAAAAATAACGTAGCAACTTTTTGCTCTCCCTCCTAGCACTAGTACAAGCGAATGTTATGGCCAAAGCTTTGGTGAAGCTGCAGACTTCATTCTGGAGGACTTTGTTCAGCCTAATTGCAACCGTCAAGGCTTTTCCAACCATAAGAAGAACGCTGGTAAAATATCTTGCCAGGATTTTCAAAGAAAACCTGAAGTAAATATTGCACTCTCTTACTTTTTTTTATTACTCTGGTTTTCTATACTTTGCTATATTTATGAATATTTTTTTGCTTTTAGGGCTTTGAGTTGATAGACTCTAGCATTGGCAATTATATCTGCTGAGCACTCGTAAACATAATATGATTTCAATACATCTGTTCTGCAGAGTTTCCACTGATGTGTGTGTGTGTGTTTATGTATAAAAAACATTGTTATGTCTAGTCTTACACAGTATCTGCAACTTCTGATAAAACTGTGGAAGAAAATGAACGTCTTAAGGAGAAGCTGGATGCCCTTCATGAGCAAAATGCATCTTTGGTTTCTCAGAACCACTACCTAAAGAGCAGAGTGGAAACAATGAACTTCGAATTGCTGCAGTCAAAAGCAAGAGTATGTATCTTTAGTGCATTCATCAAAATGAAAAACAAATCCTGAACCCAAAAAAATCCACTCCAGTGACTGTGATGACTGTGTCTGTAATTCCAAACAGAAGATGCTGGGTTTTTATCTTATTCTATCTAAATGTAGTATTTTAATACTAGTAGTTTAATATTGTATTTTTTCATAATATTCAGCATTTAATCTTGGAACAAAATAGTTTGGAATCTATTTCTCCATGAGTAAAACAACAATATCGATAATGAAATCTATCTGTTCATGTTCCAAGGTTTAATCTAAAGCAAGTAAGTCACAAAATGAGGAATACTTTATGTGAGAACATAGTTCAGTAATTAAGTTAGTACTGTACATTCACATGTCTGAGCTACATTAAGAGTAATGTGAATAATAATGGCAGAGGACTCATTTGTCTATGAAATGAAAAATACTGACCGTTCAGGTTGGATTAATATCACTATATTGAAAAAGTGAAGGTGAGTTAGTGGGACATACTGTATCTAATAAGTCATTACTGATTTACTATATGTTTATATGTACAGTTATTTTCAGGACAACTATATTATTATAGAATCATAGACTGGCTTGGGTTGGAAGGGAACTTAAAGGTCATTGAGTTCCAACCCCACTGCCATGGGCAGGGACACATCCCACTAGAGCAGGTTGCTCAAAGCCCCATCCAGCCTGGCCTTGAACACTCCCAGGGATGGGGCAGCCACAGCTTCTTTGGACAACCTGTTCCAGTGCCTCACCACCCTCACACTAAAGAATTTCTTTCTAATATCTAGTCTAAATCTCCCCTCTTTCAATTTAAAACCATTGCCCAAATATTCTTATATTTGGTTTATATGTAACATTAATAAAATACAGCTATGCTTAATGCTTATGGTTTGAGACACGTTGTCTCCAAGACAGTACAAATAAGTAGATAAACAAAATGTTTGACTCTGTCATGAAACGAACAAATAGCGGAATGTAAATTTTGGGAAGAGCAAGAGATAAGATCGACATACAAAGAATTTGCTCTGCTAGACAGCACATCACACTGGGATGGTGCTGAGGAACTGGAAGGATGTTAAATAAGCAGAATATTGGAGGTCAGTTCGTGTAGCTGACCAAACGTCTTTACGCTAAGGTTAAGAGCACTGTATCAGTCAGTAAGCAACTTGTTCTTATGTGTCTCACCTGAAGGTACATATGCAAGTGTTAATGAAACCTCAAATATGTTTGCATTTCAGATTTCTTATCTTGAATCGACTTTGTGTACACATTTAGTCAGCATTCCAAAATTGAAAGAACAGATTGTAAATTTGGAATCGGAAGTTTCAGCTCAAGATAAAATTCTGAGGTAATAAGTGTACTTATTTAGTTATTTAGTTATTTACTTATTAAGTCAACATTTTATTGTGGTTTGCTTGCTGGTCCAATCTCTTTGTCAGGATGACATAATTACTGTCACTGTGTGGGTCATGTAATCTGGGGCTTAAACTTTCATTTCAGAGCCACATCTAGGAGGAGGAAGGCGTTTTATTTTGTATTGAATGTCCGTCAAGAAACGGAGAAAAAAATACTAAAATAATAAAGGCTGGCAAAAAAAATATCCATTTATAATGTACAGTAAATATGAAAGTGCCCTTAGAACTGACTACAGTGACTGTCTGGTACCTGACTGCATATCCTTAGTAAACAAGCACACCTGTTTTCAAACATGACTGTGCAGTGTGTAGTGTAAAGGATTATTGCTTCATAAATGTGTTAATCAAGGTAAATGGCCACAAAAAGCTAAGATAAATGGTGTCCAGAGACTGTCAGGAAGACATACCTGGCTGTCAGTTTATCTTACAGCCTCATGCTAGATAATATTCAACTGATATCTCAATAGTCTGTCTTCACAAAATAAATAAAAATAATTAAGTGACCCATGTGACCAGTCCTACCTGCAGTTTTCCATCCTGACCAGTCTTACCAATTCCAGAAAAATAGTGATGTCTGTGTTCAGATCTCACGACCCAGCCATCTGGATCCTTGGCAGCTGTGGTATCTGATTCCTATTTTGGACACCACTCCAGACTGCAGATGTGCTCCCAGGGAATTTGGAGACTACGGATGTTCCAAACCTAGTTGTGAGAGTTGCAGTGTGTTTCGCTAGTTCTCAAACATCATGTGCAGAAAAGAACAACAAAAATCTAGTCTCTTTACAAAACAAAAAGTTCCTATTTTTTAATTTATGCTTTGTTTATTTGCTAGAGATGCAGAAGATAAACTGGATCAAAGCCAGAAAACAGGAATGGAAAGAGAAAACATATTGCAAAGATATAAAAAAGACTACAGAAATCTGAAAATGGAGTTAATCGAACGAAGCAAGCAAGGGAAGAGGTAGCTAAGTAATTTTAATAAACTGAATAGAGAATGGTAGTGCATAAGTGTTTATTTCCATTGGCAGATGTTTACTTTGTGGGATCAGATTATTTCTCTGCAGAGCATGTGGGGTTGGAACTAGCCGTACTTTGTTACTAGTTGCAAATGTAAATGTTTTGGTACTTTATTAAAAGTTTGCTTCTGCCAGATGTTAAAGGAAACCTACACTGTTATGGTTACTATTGACAATTATCGTGGTCTTCTTTTAGTCAGTATTTACAACCACTTACAATTCTTTGGTCATGCAAAATGAAATGCTTTAGATTAATGTTATTTTATTTGTTATTCTGAAATCCCTTTTTCTCTGAATACTTTTGCCATCCCCAAAGGGCAGCCATCCACAGGCTGAGAAACATGGATGTAAGGGTAGGCTGGACTTTGATAAGGTGCTTGCCCTGTCCTCACCTTTCCCTCAGTGGAAGAGAAACGGAAACAGTTACTGAGCAGCAGTAACTCTTGTGTGCCTGTGCTGGGTGTCCTGAACAGATTGCATACCTGAGCTGTCCCACGGTTACCGTTCCAGCTTCTTCCCTAGTGAGCGGTGATAGGGGAAAGTTACGAAAGGGGCAGGGGCTCAGACTAACAGAGCAAAATTATATGCAATCTGGGTTGTTGCTTTGAACGTTTGTTCATCTAATACCATCCCAGTCCCAGCTTCCTTTGCTATAATTGATGCCATCTCTCCAGTATCCTCCAAATAATTTATCCTTCCATTAGTTCCTGTCAGTCTCACCATAATTGTATCATGAGAGCGTCTTCATTATCAAAATCTTTTCTAGTTTTAAAGAGAAATGCTATCTAGCATGCTATCTCATCATGCACACTGTCCCAGTCCCTAAAATAGGCTTTTACTGGTAGGGACAGGAGTATGATTTGAATCAAACCCCTTTTTGAAGGGGAATCAAAAGTGTTTATTTGCACATTCTTAGTCTTATTGGAATTTTGTTTATGTTAATATCCAAAAAAGACATCTAAGATTAACTTATGCCTCATGAAACTTTATCTAGGGCTTGGAAAGTTGGAAAAGAATGGAAGTTACCTGGAGGAATTACTTTAGTAGTTGTTTTTAGTAACTGGAAGAGATAAGGACTGAAAGTTGTGATTTTTAAAATTGTTATGCTTCTTTGCAGAGCAGAACAGCAAAGAAATGAAGCTTTGTTGAATGCAGAGGAGCTGACAAGAGCTTTCAAAAGGTATAAAGAGAAAATGACTGAAAAACTAGAAAAGGTAAGAGTTTTTTCCTCACTTGTGTATGCCAAGCTGTTAGGATTTTTCTTCTTCCAGTAAGCAGCAAATGACATTGGATTCCCCAGTGGGTCTATTGTTACTGCTTGTTGGTGGCAAGGTCCCAAGAGAGGTGGGACAGGATAAGCAACTGTTTGTGGTGATAACTTCAGTTATCCAGCTTTAAAATGTAGTCACACAATCTGGATGGTCTGTATCTTTGAGGTATCCAAATACTGCTGCTGTTTCTTCGTCTTTTGTTTGCCAGCTGGGAATTTCACGTTTTAAAAGTATATGAACCTTTAAAAAGAAGTCTTTTGATTTCACCTGTATAACATGTTCAATGAGATGTGAGTTAGGGAAGAGTGAAGGTGCAAATGAAGTAATCTCCCGAAGTTCCAGTGGTCAAAACAGTTAATGCTTCCTGCCTTGTGGGAGGAGAAAATACAGGCCTGGGACCATTAGCTTTTACAGAGTATTTTTATTTGATTAGACTTCTTTCCTTGTGGAAGGAGGTTGCCAACTACAAATACACCCTAAAATATTAAACCAAAATAACAGTATGTTTTTCTTATAAGACAGAAAAAAAAGAACTTATTTTCCCCTCTCCTTCTCACAATAGTGAGCAATAGAACTACCTGCAGGCTTAGCAACCAGAAAAAAAAAAAGTAACAGTGTAGCATTTAGAATATTCTTTTAAAAAGCCTGTTGGCCACAGATGCTTAGAATGTTGTTGCACAGTAACCAAAAAAAATTGCTTTTTAAGGTTAGAGCTGAAGAAGTAGTCTTGGGAAAACGTTTCATTAATTGTGAAAAAGAAAAAGAGAAGTTGAATGAAAAGTGTGTCAGCTACAGAAAGGATCTAGACATCCTAGAAGAGCAATTAAGGTAACGCAAAGGCTTTTAAAAATCTGTACACTTATTTGAGAATAAATTGCATTTTACAACTGTCACTGTGAACGTGCTGCTCAGTTTGCCTAGTTCAAATCAAATCAGGACCAGCATCAGTGAACACTTAAGATCAATATCAGGAATACAACAGACAAACCATAATACTGAACAGGGAAAAAAAAGTATTGGCATACACAACAAATTTCTGAATTCTGTTCTATAACTAATCTTTAAAAGTTCTAATCCCACACACTGCCACATATTCACAGTAACAAGCAACACCCCACCAAGCCTTCTGGGAGCACAGGTTCCCTTTTTGCAGGCTGCTTCTGTGGGAGATGCAGGTGGGAACTCTGGCTTTCTTGTGCTGCCTGCAGTCTGCCAACCTGCCTGCCAAGGTGTGAGTCCCTACTTGTTGCCCACCATAGTGTCAGACCCTAGGCTAGAAGGGTCTAGTGAGAAAGGACCTGGGAATGGGAACAGAGTAGCAGGCAAAACCTGGTTTGACACTTTCAAAATTCTAGCCAGCATCACAACTTCTGCTCAGTCCTGAGTGCAGCCTCCCCGTTGGATGCCAAGAGAATCCTTTCTCACTGTTACAAATTTTTATGCTCCTTGTATGTTTCTTTTTCAAGCTGAACCTGGCTTTGTTTCAGAAGTTTTTTTGGTAATTCCATCATTATTTTAATGAGAGAAGACAACCATCAGCTGGTTGCTTTTAGCATTATTATTAGTATTATTAGTAGTATGTTTAAACAAACACCTTCTCAAACAGTTTTGGGTATCCCATTCACATGCACTGTCTGCACCCACATTCCTGTCTTACAATTGTTCTTTAGGCCGTTTTGGCAAGGGTGGGCAGAGTATGAGCACCCTTACACTAGCTTGAGCCTGTTTAAAAGCTCCCTGCTGCTGCTGGGGGTCTCTACCCTAGTCCGCCCTCTTTTTCTCTGCTAACTTGCACTGGGTTTGGCACTCAGCAGTACTTTTGCTGAGCTAATTCAGTTTGCAAAATCAACAGGTACTTTAAAAAGTGAACAATTTGTGATGGGCTAAAAATGCAATGTGCTTACTGTGCAGTCAGATACAAGGGGAGAGAAGAAATAGGACCCCTTCCTCTCTTGTTAGTAGCAGAATGTTTGACTAGCTAAGTCTTAGTACGTTATCTTCATCCATTGCCATTTTAGATACAGTTGTGTAGTCATTTTCTTTTGTTCTTAAATTTTCCTTGGCTTTAGCACAGTTAACCTTGATCTGTTTCCTACCAGTAGCTCTGCTGATAGTGCTTAAAACTTTATTGAGAATGAGGAGTAGTTTATTCCGTACTTTTCCTTGCTGGTAGCAGTTTGCATCTTGGTCCTTAAGAACAGTATAAGCTTAGGAAAGCAGTGAAAACTTTTCTGTCCTTTGCATAGAGCTAATCCTAGATTTTGATGGGTAAACTAGTGAAACCATATAGTTACGGTGTGTTCTTTTAATACTTTTAGTAATGAAAATCCTAGTTTACTTCTTTATGTTGAGCTATACCTTTTAAATGGACATACCTTTGTAGGCAATTAAAGGAAGAAAATAGTAGGACAAAAGAAGAAATTAAGACTCTACAGGCAAAGAACATTGAAATGGCATCAATGCTGACTCGATCTGATCAGAAGGTCATTGAGCTTGAGAATGAACTTCGTGAAAAAGAAAGAGTACTTCAAGCGAAGAATGCTCTAGTAAGTGAAAACGCAGAGCTCAGAGCACTCACTGCAGAGCAGCAAACCCGCTTGAAATCATGCCATCGGGAAACTGAGGATTCACGGGAAGAGCTCAACATACTAGAAACCATTATTTCCCAGTTGTCTCTAAGTACATCTGAAGAGGTACAGTAACTGGTACATCCTTACATATTGCATTATGCATCATGAACAATTGTATGGAAATCCTGTGATGTTCTTGAGGAATAATCTGAGTAAAATACCTTTGGTTTTCAAGATGCATGGGTGAAATGTTTCATTAAATATTGGTATTAAATGCAGTCATCGCAATTGGAAAGGAAGCGTGATGTGAGAAGTTAAAAATGTAGAACTACTGCTAGTATCTCCACTTACCTAATTTTTCACAGCAAAAATGTTCATGCTTCAGTGCCTATGCAAAGATATCCTAAAGGAATGGTCTCAGTTTTGGAGGGTCTTAATGCCTATAGTTTCTACTGATGTCAGACAAACCTGCAGTGCTATGTAAGCACATACTTAGGAGAATAATTTTAAAGATTAAATTATCCAAATGTTTAACAGCCTGGCATATGTGTCTTACATTTTATATGCTAGTATAACATGTGAATTAATCCTGCTATGAAGCAATAAAAAATTTATTTTTGCATTGATCTTGGTTTTCACTTAACTTTTAGTTGGAATGGCACCACTTGAAACACCAGCTCTCCAGTTCCTCAACAAAGGAAGTTCTCTCTGAATCTTGTGAATCAAACAAACCTTTGATTGCAGACCTAAGGTATAACTGTTTGATTACTGAATTGTGGCAATAGTAGGGACATAATAAGGTAGTATTGGAACTAACATCTAGAAAGAATGTTAAATAATTGTCGTCTCCTTATAATAGCATTGAACTGGCAATGAAAGAAGCAGAAATTCAAAAGCCTTGTGCAAGCTTAGCTGTCTGTAATGGAGCTGCGCATCTTTCTAATGATAATGAAGGACAAGAAAATAGTGGGTTATGTGGCCTGGAAATGGAGCCTGTCAAGTTGATCAGAAGTCAAGAAGGTAAGCTTACCAAAATAGCTGTGCAGCTCTGCCTGATTAATCCACAGGAGGTTTTTTTGTAGGGTTTAAACAGTTTTTATAGTATTTTTTTAAATATATCCCTGTGAACTCATAGATAAGGTTTGGTTGAACAGGGAGCATTTTGCCACCCTGGAATTGACATTTTTTTAAGGCAGAATATTCTTCTTCTTTTTGCTAGTTAAGTTACCTGTTCAGCAATATCCAAACTACAAGTTGTGTTGAAATAGAACCATGTATTTTTTTTCATTATGCAGGTTATGCTAAAATGTCCACATTTTCTTTGATTCTTTTCTTTGTATCTTGCTGGTGCAGAATTTCTGCAATCACTTCTGCCATTACTGTTGGACTGCTCCATGAAACTGTTTCACGGCACCTGTATAATGATGCTGTCTTCAATTCTTTGTTTGTTTTTTATTATGGGGGCAGGGTTGGTTTGTTTGTTTTAATGAACCACAGCTTTCTTGTTTCTGAATACTCTATGTGTTAGTTCAATATGCTATCATGAAATTATATTTCTTCTCTTTGCTTTGTATGATTATTTGCTTGACTGCTGATTTGTATGTTTTTCTTTTTATAAATGAATCATCATTGTTTCTACTTTGAGAGAGGAGAAAATGTCAACAGTTGGCACTTATCAGCAAACAATTTGAAAAGGAGAGGCAAAGATTCCGGAAAGAGATAAAAGCCTTACGAACTAAACTGACAAAAGCAGATGATGAGAATTCTTCTTTGAAGAGCAGCATGGCTCAGAGAGCCAGTCAGTTTCAAGTCATACAGGAAGATCTATTGAAGAAGGCTTCAAAAACTAGTAGTTTAGAGAGAGAAGTAAGTTTTTAGCAGCACTGAAAAAGCTATGTTACTTTTTTTGTTTACTTCAGTAATCAAAGATAATTAAAACAGCAATTATGGAAAAAACTGCAGTTGCCATATTAATTTTAAAATCTGGCTTATTTAAGAAAAATTGGAAATAAACTTTTGAGCAAGCAGAAAAGCTGAAAGATAGCAGCCTTAGTTTGTTAGTTGTCAGAAATAAAATTTTAAAGCTGATGTAGTTAGTGGGCTTTACTACTAGTATTTTGATTTGTTATCTGGTAAATATGCACAGGTTTCTTGCTGTGGTGGTTGAATTAATGCGTAATCTTAAGAAATTGGTGTTGAAGGAATAGTTACATTTTTTCTTATTAAATGTGTAGTATGGTTACCAGAGATTAACATAAATTACCAGAGTTACAAAAGAAATTTAGCTTCAACTAACTCTTCTCTCATTGAACAAGTTGAAATGCTAATGATTACATTCTGGTGCTAACATGTTTCTAGAATTGCAGTGTAATGGCATTTGCAGTAT
>VZTM01039417.1:1872-21947 GCA_013400555.1 Jacana jacana | reverse complement strand
CTTGGACCACTGAGTGAATGTTCTCCCCATTCCTGCATTTTCCCTTCTCTTGTACAACACACCAGAGGGAAGCAACAACTGCACTGCATCGATCACCCAGAGTGAGCTGTAGAGGTGAAGTGCTGGAGCATCTGAGGGAGCAGATGAGTGGATTTGTGCTTGTGCAAATGACTGAACCAATGTCCTTTGGCAAAGACTCTATGATTACTGAAAATAGAAAGTGATTGAACTTTTTGTGTATGCCCTCTTCCTTGCTAGACATGAGATAAGCAGAGAGTGTGCTGTGAGCTACCTTTATGGCTGTCACACACTGACAGCTGTCAGGTAAGGAGAGGAACCCTGGGATCCTCATGCAGGCATCATTCTGCAGCCACAGATAGGACAGGCATCAAGGAAATCACATGAATGTCAGCTGCTGTTCAGACTGTTAAGCCTTAGTTCCTGGCTGTAGTACAGCAGACATCATCACTTTCTTATATTTAGGGGTGTTTCGTTTCTTGGAGGTTTTTAGTGTGAGAGAATTTTTGGAGTTAGAGAAATCTTCTGTGTCCTTGATTTCCTTGAACCTTCAGAGAAAATCAGGTAGCATTTCCCCCAAAAAATGCTCACTCTCCTGTATTGCCAAGGTTGATGGAAGTCAAGGTGCAGCCTGATTACTCCTCCTGCAGATTGCTGGCTGAAGAGAAATTAACCCTCCCTTGTTGCAGCTGAATTTCATCTTGAATAGCAAAAAGGGTGGATAAATCCCAGCTATTTCTCATGGTCTGCTCAACTGTTAGCTCTCCTTACTGCACCTCTGCTAGTACTCTCTGAGTTACTGCAATGCTGTTTATTTTGTAGCAATGAAATAGTATTCTTAATTTTGATTGAAAATGTTTTGAAAAGATCAGTGTGGAGTATTTTTCTTCCACAGTTTAACAGCTTGATGGACATGTACAAGTGTGCAGCTTTGTTCAAGGTAACTTCCTAACTTTTCCTTTTTAAGATTAAAATGGCTGCTTCAGTCAGAGTTCCTTTTTTTACTTCAGTTTTTTACAAGTGACAGTGTAAGGCTAGTAAAGGCTTGTGTAGTTGTAGTGATGATAACGATATGGTTTCTCTTGGTTTTCAAACCCACATGAGGGTTTGTAAAATCCTGTTTTTAAATAACATAACTAGGCCCATGAACTTTCTGGCAGTAAATTCACTTTATTTAATGTTTGTGTATGTTAAATTTATTTGTTGAAAGAGTGCTTGAAAAAGGTACTATGAAATAGAATAATTCTAAAGCTCTGTAGGAGTGAAGTACTTTACTGTGATAAAACATGATTGATTGCCTCAAAGAAGGCTCTATATCTGTCTGTATGTCTTACTGTCTCAGATGGAAGGTGTATCTTTAGCTGATTAATAATCATGTATTTTTCTTAGAATGGCAAAAAAAAAAGTACTTAATGGATCAACCTTTGTATGGAGGGGAAGATAAATGTCTGAGATGTGCATGAGATGCATGTTAACTGTGACTGTATTGAATCTTAGTCCTCTTTCTTGTTTTCCTGTTTGAAGTCCTAGAGACTCTAAAAATGCAGATAATTTGGTAGATAACAAAAGCGAATGTGACTTATGGAGTGATAGGGCTGACTCCCATGCAACACTGCACTTAAGCTAGTGGGATTTTACAGACTTCAAAAGAGGTCCTCTTGGGTACTGTTAGCAGAACACGGTTTGTAATCAGCTCTGTGCATCTGCAGCTTATTCCCCTCACTTTTTGATATATTCTTGCTTCCATTGCATCTCTTCAGCTTTTCTGAGTGATGTTGCATGTGTAGAATTGACAAAACCTATCCCTTACCCACTGAAGGTGAGATGAGCCATTACAAAATGACTTCTAAACAAATGTGTCATCATCGCACTACATTCAGCTTCTGATTTTTAAATCCAGAAATTTAGAGGATAGTGAGACAGATAATCGATATCCTCCTCCCTTCCCTCACAAATGTTAGGTTCCTTATCTTGATGAAAATCATGGTAATATGGAAAAACAGATTTGTCAAAACAACGCGTACTATAGCTGTGGAGAATGTCGTGATATAACACTGCCTGGCTTTATCTGAGAGCTTCTATTGTTTCCCTTCAAGTCCCCTCTACTACAGGCTAGTTCATTCCTTTTGCTTCAAATGCTCATTGTAGGCCATATTTTCTATTCCTACAGTCATTCACTTTTCATTGAATTCAAGAATTGAATTTCAAGAATTGAGGGAGATAAAACAATGTGTTGCGATTGACTGAGTCTCGTACGCTGGCTCCTGGTTAATGTTGGGTAAAATGGAATGGTTACCACTTGTGTCCACCAAGGAATATTCCAGGTTATGCATCTGAATATATTATTCTTTTTTTCTACACTGGCATATGTAGGATGTGATCCAGATTACTGTGTTATCTCTGGTGCTTCTGAGCCTTTATAAAGCGGGCACCTTTTTCTGTTGTTCTCTTTTCCTGCAGTTCATGTACTGAAGCTCTGAAAAGAGCATGATCTCGGGTTAACACACCTCGTTTTGCTTGTATTTTGCAAGAATTAAAATGCTCTTTTATTTTCACTCTTACTTTGTTTACATATATTCTTTTTTTAGTTGTACTGCTTAGACTATGACAGCATAAGGAAAGCATTTTATTAAGACACAGGAACCCTCTTTTTTAATTGATTGTAATTGCAGAAAAATGCACTCAATTGGATGCAGTTCTTCATAATCAAGGCTGCCTCTAGACTCTCTCACCATAAATAACCTGGTCTGTGAGCTGCAGTAGCTCATCATTCTTCCCCATGTCTTTCCCAGGCTGAACAGTTGTGCAGTGACATCTGTGGAAAAGCTCATCACGTTGTGTACCAGGGTTGAACAGTAACGGACTTGGGAGAAAGCTGAACTTTTCAATCTCTATTATACGTTGTATTTCACCAGAGCCATGGAAAAGAGTAAAGCCAGTGATACCAGAATGGGGTCAATTATCTGAAAAAATCTATCTTGAGCCAGCTGAAGAGAGCTGTTGTGGTATGGGGAGCTTTTCAGGATTTCGGGATTATAAGGCAAATACAAGGAATGCTGATCGTTCCATCTGGAGAAATAATTCTTCCTTTTGAGAAATATCTGATGGATGATTGCTCTTACAAATTCCTTCCTTAATAAGTAAGCCTGTGTTTTCAGTTCAGAAAAAAGAGATTTTAAAATGCCCTCTTGTTCTTTATTCTCCAAGAACAGTTTTTAATACTTCTATGCCCCACTAGGTGTGCTGGTTGACCTGCCTAATGCTCATGTATGTCACTTCCCATTCTCCTCTATCTGCCTCCTAATGTTAGGTTGGCAGATAAAGAGGGTCTCTTGCTCTCTCTGTCAAGTTTTCGGTCATGTGCTATGTCATCTTTATCCAGTAGAATAGAAATAAGAAATGTCTATAAAATTAAAACCATAGTAAGGATGGTGCTTAGAGCTTTCAGTTAAAAAATAAAATAAAAAAATCTAGCAGAGATAATTTCAATAACTTCTGGAACTGAGAACAAATTTTAGGATAAGTAAAATTTGAGTTGAATGTCTACATTCAAGTTTGTCTCTGGTTTGTAAAATTACTTTGCAGCACAAAAGAGCAGCAGATGTGATTATAATCTTCCTGTCAGTTCCACCTGCTGTATTGATTTATCTGTCTCTTCCTTCTACTGAGTCCTGCTCCTGTGATTTGATTATTTTTTTTTCTTTTGTAAGTAAAAAGATGTCATCAATTAAAAAGTCTTATCTTTGATTATTTCTGCAAACACATCTCAGAGTTATATTTCAGGTTTGTTTCGAAGCTTTAATTTCTCAGACCTCCCTAGAATTCATCAATATGCAGACAGAAGTACGTACATCTGGGCTCACAGCTTGGGACAGCCATTGTAAACCTGTCCTGTCCTGAGAAAGCTGAGGGTTACCAACTGCCTCAGAAATGACTATAATCTTCTAGGTAGTCCTTGCAGTGCCAGATCTAGTAGCACCCTTGGCAGCAAACAGCTAGGGGAAAGGATGATCAGAACAAGATGACCAACCCACTTTGGAGAGGAAAAAGTTAAATCCATATTGCCTGTCTGTGATCCACAAAACCTCAGGCCACCATGCAGCTGTAGATCCCATCACTCCAGCAGTGTCAATAGTTTGGAAGGAAGGAGAGACAGAGAGAAAGAAGGACTGGGAGACCCCAGAGGAGCATGAGAAACATCTGCCGCTCTTGTCCTTTGTGGCCCTAACATATGGACCCTCATGAGTATTGACTTTCTGGTCTGCTTTTCAACACATATTTGAGACCCCTGGGGGTTCCCTTGTTTCGATATACTGTGGACACCCAGCTGTATGTGTCTTCTGCAGCAGATGTGCTCTCCAGATGTCCACAGAACTTAAACAGAAGTATATGTGGAGCACTAGTCAGCTACACTCAGCTCCAGAGGAAGAAGGATGTTGATAAAAAGAAGGCAATGCTCCAGGTGCTCTCTTCTCTCCTCCCGTCGGTAAGGCAGACTGGAAGGTCCTGCACTGACAAAAGAGAAACTTCTCCCCATGCTGTTGATGAGAACCTAAATGCATCCTGTACATTCGTCACCACTAAGCTATGCTAGTGCAACAGTGTGTTGGAGGTCTCAAACATTACAGCTAGTAGGTCGACAGAACAGTGGTTGAACACTACACAGTGCCGGTATCCAGTCCTTTTTTTTTTGTATTTCACCAAAAAATTAATTTGAGGGAAATTTTGGTGAGGTTGTTTATATATGGAACTGAAAGAACAAACAATCCAATGGATTTTTTTTACCTCCTAAAATGAAGATATTCTATGGCAAGTCTTCCTTTGAAATTAGTTCTGAAGCCAGCCAAATACATACTTCTTATTAGTAAAAAGCAAACACAGCTTGAGTGTGGTCAGTGCGAGGGTCAGCAGCTCCCCGGGCAGCATGCTGCAGGCCCTTTACTTACTGTGTGATTGTAGGTACGCTGCTGTTGTGCTGCACCCAGGCTCTTCTTGAAGGTATTTTTCTGGAGTCCCTTACCAGCTTATTAGTATTAGTGCCTGCTGACCAAGACTTGTTTCTATCACTTACTTCTCACCTCTTTCCTGTACCCGATACCTTAGGCTGGTAGGGTGTTGTAATGGCTTCTGTGCATGGGTTATAAATGTTTTGAGGATGAGAGTAGCCAACCAGTGGAACCAGAATGATAATTAATGGAGTTCGTGGCTGCTGTCTTTCAAATGCCTTAGCTCTGTATAGTTAAGAGCTTTATCTGGCTGCCCTTTTTCACATCTGTATTGTTGTTGAGACTGAGATGACTACTGATATTAGGGACAATCTTTTAATCCTTATATGTTTAGGACTGAATGTTAGTGCTGCTGGAGGTCTGTAGTGTGTAACTGTAGGATCATAGAATGGTTAGAGTTGGAAAGGACCTTAAAGATCATAAAGTTCCAACCTCTCAGCCCCTGGCAGGGACACCTCCCGCCAGACCAGGTTGCTCAAAGACTCACCTAGACTGGCCTTAAACACTTCCAGGGATGGGGCAATCACAGCTTCTCTGGGTAACCTGTTCCAGTGCCTCACCACCCTCACAGTAAAGAATTTCTTTCTAGTATCTGATCTAAATCTCCCCTCTTTCAAATTAAATAGCTATCCCTTGTCCTGTCACTACGCTTCCTGACAAAGAGTCTCCTGTAGCTCCCTTCAGATACTGGAAAGCTGCTGTAAGGTCTCCCCAGAGCCTTTTCTTCTCCAGGCTGAACAAGCCCACCTCTCAGCCTGTCTTCATAGGAGAGGTGCTCTTTGTGGCCCTCCACTGTGCTGAGTGTTGCTGGCTGCATACTTAGTGTGTTTGGTGATATTAGGAGATTTTGGGTAACACTCACTGTCCCTCCTTTGGACATTATGGTCGTAGTTGGTGAACAATGTTGAAAAATAATTAAAAAACAACCAAACCAACTAGCACATGTTCTTTTTCTTAAGGCAAGGAACTTAGTTGTGCATCATTTGTCTACATCTGCCATGCGATTGTAGGTGCTGACATTTTGGAGTTGTTAGATATTTTTCCCTGTGTAGGCTTCAGTAATTAGCTGAATAGGAAAGTATCCCTTGGCAAAAAGCTATAGGAAGCTAATACATCACTTGAATTTTACCAACACCTCATTTTGAGAACTTAATTGGGTTTTATGTGTGTGCTGGCCTCTGTATTAGGCATAAGGAGCAGAAATTCTCATGAACCTGGAAATTGTTCTTAGTCTTAGGTCAACAAATTCCTGTATAAATATTCCTGAATGAGTAAGTCAGCATTCAAGAAATAATAAATGGTAATACTGAGCATATTTTTATGCTTGTTGTTCTTTTTTGTTGTTGCTGTTCCTGTAACTTCTCATTTGTTTCATAAGAACAAGTAAACTTGATTGTTTTAACGGTAATAGAAGAAGGATAAGAGAATAAAAAAACCAGCACACAATCCAAACAGCTTGTGCTCCCACAGCTCAGAATGTCAGTGCTACAAACAGACCAGGGATGGGTGAAGAAAGGAGCTGTGTGATTTTCTTTTTTCTTTTTAGGATAAAATTTCATGTGATATGACCTACATTCCTGCTGTCTGAATGCCCCAATAGTAAAGAAAAAAACAAAATAACCCCCCAAAACCAAACCAAACAAAAAACAAACAAACAACAAACAAATGGAGAAAATATGGTTCTAGCCCACAAATAGTTTAGTGCAGTGGCTTTGACTTCTGATTGCTGCTTTATTTTTCATTGTTGCTTGTGCCCATCAGCCAATCTGGCCGCTCCTGCTGGACTGTTTTTTATGTCAATCATCTGCTAACAGTAGCAGATTCCCATTTTAAACGGTGGGGGTTTTGTCATCAGAACTCAACTGTATCTTCCAAACAGTTATCTTTTAAATTACCATCGTGGAAAGGATGAGGGAGAGAAGGTTTACTTTCCAATTTTTTCCTCCAAGAGCTTGCCTCTTATGCACAAAGCTTCTGGAAGCAAAAGCATCGTTAATGCATGAAAGCATCCAAAGAAAGAATAACCTTTACTCAAAGCAGAGGTGGCTATTTAATGAACAATTTGGTTAATTTTGTAGCTACCTGCTCCTTTCAGGTGAAAAGCAATGGAAATGCATGTCAAAGAAACCAATCAAGGCAAAATCTCTGTCCAATAGGCAGAGTCTAATAGAAAGAGATGACAGTACAAAGGATTGAAAAAAGCAGCTCCTCTTTCTTTTTCTCTCTTTTGTTGCGAGCACAAAGATAAATGCATGGCAATCAGATGATTTTAATGAGCAATCCAGTTGTTTGGCCTCGATGATATAATTCCAGATGCAATCTGTAGAAGCTGTTTGAATACGAACTGGTTCCTTTCTAAATTTTCACCCCTGTGGGGGGCACATGCAGTTAACTGTTGAGGCAGCCCTGTTGCAGGGGGTCTGTCTTCTCCAGAGAGTGTGGGCAAAGACATGCAAGGGGACAGTCACAAGAGAAAAGTGCTTTTGAATCCTTTTCCCCCCCCACACTCTTTGCAGGGGTCTGTTTTTATAGCAGTGTGCAGGACCTCTCTGCTTTTGAGTAAGGAGTTCCATCTGCACTGAATACGGCATCTGTGGCGATTATAAAACCCCCTAAGCTTTGGAGCTAAAAATTCTGCTGCATGCAATCAAAATCATACATAGCTATGGAGGCATAATGTGATCTCTTTTGTTACACTTATTAGCCTGTTTATGAAACCTCTGTGTGGCAGATGGGATGTAGAAGTGGGAGACAGACACGAGACCACTGATAGGAGTAATTGAGTGTGATGCCACAAAGAGATTCAGCTGATGCACAGAAAATGTTCAATATTCAGTGAAATGATCTGCTGTGAAGATAGTTGGAGAAGTCATATGAAAAATCTTTTTTTACCAAACATGTTAAAAGATCTCTTAAAATCCCAGGCAAATTGGGATTTGTGGACAGCATTTTCTGCTAGCCACTGTCCTCTTTGCCCTTACTTCTTGTTACCACAATCTTTTTGGTGATATATTTGAAAAATCAGGCCTCAAACTGTATTTTTCTCCCAAGTATGTCTGCCTTGCCTTTCTTTCTGTCTCTTCAAAATCCAAACCAGCATATGTAAAACCTGAACATTACATTTATGTAATCAATTCAATATTTTCTCAAAAGCAAAATATGAAAAATAGCTCTCTCTGGATAGAGGAGTGGAGAGGACTTCAGCAGATGAAGGATATTTATGTTGTTGACAGTAATTATAATGTTCCTTTTTCCCCCTAATGGTCCTATTGCTTGTAGTATTATTTCTTTTCTTATGAAATGAATTATGTTTGGGGAGCTTGTGAAGACATTCAGATCTGCTAACTAGACCTGGGGAGGTGAAGCAAGAATCTTATTCATGACTTGAAACAGCTCATACTGAAGTGTGGAAATAATAACTAGTTGTTATTATTTCCACACTGAAGTGTGGAAAACTGAAGTGATTTCCATGGTTAGTATTTTGTATTTATTTTTACTGTAACTACTAAGGGCTTTTCTTGGATTCTGAGAAATTTATAGTTGTATACCTGAATCCAAAAGATTAAATATAGACATTAGACATTGCCAAGAATCGACATCATTGTCTATGACCTACAACTGCAACGCACTGGCTTAACTCTGCAGCCTGTACCTGGCAGTGCAATCAACATCCTATGGCTCTGTAGAGATGGGAAATTCTAGGATTTTTAGGATTGAACTCCTAGGATATTGTTGCTACAGGGGATTCAGNTTTTTTTTTTTTTTTTAAATCAGGCTTCTTGTTTGACTGTTTCTTCTCTGTGAGTCTTAAACATGATACAGTAGAACATATACAGATTTCAGTTCTTTGCCTTTAAAGATACATTCTCAGATTTCCAGCTGGTAAACTCTGGGGATTGAGAAGTAATTAAAAAGACAAGTCATGAATAAAAACATAACTTGAACAAAATCAAGAATTAAAATACATATTTTATCCATTTTATCTAGCCTTCTTATCAAAATGATAATACTTTTTCTGATTTGAAATGTTAATTGCATAATGTAGGTAAAGGATCAAGGGAAAATGGATGTGCATGAAAAGTGTCCCACAGGTTTGAGATGAGGCCTCCTGATATTAGTGTAGTTCTTGCCCTTCAGCCCTAACCTAGACCGTGTTCTCACACGTTTCTTCTCTTTTGTTTTCAGCCTAAGTTGATATGGTTTTCTTTCCGACGATAAAATCCACCCATATTTAATATAAATAATTTTTCACTTTTTCTTGCAGTTTTCTTCTACAGTTTTTGTAGTCCTTAATTAAGAAAAAGCTGCATCAAAGCTATTTGGTCCCTTTTCTAATGAAAGCAACTAAAGTAAATTTATTTGGCCTTCTCTGGACTTGTCTGACTCTTTTAGGAAAGGGAAGAACTCCTAAAATTCACAGCTGCACCGGTCTCTTGAGCAGCAAAAGTCAACACCTGCTCAAAAACGCTATAGTCATAGCACATGAGAGCTGGATATGATGGATGCTGACAGGCAGAGGAGAGTAAACAAGGTAATAAAAAAATATTTTCCAGCATGATAGGGGTTGATCTTCACACACCAATAGGCTGACTCCTGTCAAGACTTCTTAGAAGTCTTACGAGGGGGGAAAAAATGGGTGGTTTGAGAATAAACAATTAGGTGGTCTAGCAAATTAGGGGGAGTTAAGTAAGGAAGAGGGATGGTAAATGAGTTGGTGATGTGTCTTTTAACATTTTACACACAGACAATGGAGGGAGTGTTTGTGGATGCTTTAGAGCTGTGTTAACTGCACAGTGTTGGATGGGTGAGTTGGCTTGTGAAGGACCATGCAAGGGTGGACAATCAGCTCATGCTACTAGAGCCTGAAGTGAGAAAAGAATAACATGAGAAAATACAGATGTCACAGCCACGAGGTTCTGCAAGAAAAACAACCTGTGTAGCAGAATTCAGAATGGAAAAAGAAAATAAAATTGTAATAAAGAGATGAACTTTAATACTGGACTTGCAAGAGTGGATAAAAAACATTAGAAGAAGAATCCGTAAAGGACATGAGGAGGTTTTGGATGCATGTGAAAAATGCCACTCTTGGAGCAAAGAGATAGATATACAAGATGTTGTCTGGATTTGTTTGTGTCAGAGACCAGACAGAGCTGTGTTTGCTTTTCCAGAAGGTAGAGGCAGACAGTAGTAAACCCCTCTGAAAGGCACCGATTTGCAGATTGCTACTAACTTATAGCCTCAATGGGGGTACTTTGGCAGAATTGTCCTATGCTATGTTAGGAAAGAAAAATAGCAATTACCTACCTTAATTTTCTCATTCTTGAGTATTGGTTGACCTTTCTGCCTACCAGCATGCTAGTTCAAATGCTTGATGCTCAGGAAAATACAGTTCTAGTCACTGTTCTAGGAACATAACCCAAAAATTATCTTAAATTTCTGTTATTTTTAATTTACAGAAGCTGATCTTAGTTTGGGTACATAAAAGGCAAACATATGGATAATTTTTATTTTCTTGCTCTTTCATTCTCCCATTCTCTTGTTCTCTCTCCTTTAATTCCATGGTTTCTCTCTACTTCTAGTTGTGCAAGAGATTTTTACAAAACTAGTCAAACTCTCTAGGACATATAACACTGTTTCGTACAAGCCCTTCCTATGATGTCTCCCTCCTTTAATGTAAAACAACACGTGTGTGTGTGTGTGTCTGTCCCCCCAAAATCCCACCATGCTTTGCAGCAAGAATCTTTGAGAAAAGTGATGAGAAGTGGATAGTAACTGTTTCACAGATGCTTTTGGGTTTTGTTGGTTTTTTTTCCTTTCCACATGAGCTCTTTGCCTCTGGCTTGGGAAGAGTTTCTGTGTCTACCTTAGCACGCAGCGAGGCCTGAAAGAGCAGATCTCTATAGCAAAGCAGTTCTTGCTGGGACTCATACCATGCATTTCAAAGCATTCAGTAGCTGAAAGGTTTGGTGGCCTTGAGAAGGACCAGCTCATTTTGCTATGGAAAACTTTACTAACGTGAAGGTTCTGTGTAAAGTCTGACTTTTATTTCTCCCTTTGCCAGGCAGGTTGAACTGTTAGTCTAGTATCAATAATACTTCAAGCAATATGTTGTACTAATACAGTATTAGTCCTTTACAGAAAGAGATGTGTATGACAACTTCAATGTCCATAAGCGCAGTTAAGGCTGGGGGTTATATAATGCTGTGGTTTTCTCACCTTTGTTGTAAAGAGCTGTTCTTCCTCTAACACATAATTTTATGAAATAGTTTGGATGAGTCGGTCTTACGTTTACCTCACAGGGACTTGGACTTCTTTTTCTTTTTTGGATCTGGACGCTGTCGTTCAGCAATATATTTTTATAGTGACGGTTTCAATTTCTATTTTAAGCCAGTTTTAATTTCCTCCTTGGCTATATTTAAAGGGAATCAATTACTTCAGTCCATTTCTCCAGAGTAACTTGATGGACATGGCATGTGTAACATTGCATAAATTAGAAATATTTTCTCTTTATTACTTCACGTAGCTGTTTCACTTACTAACTTGTGTTGGGGAGAAAAAAAATTGGATCTGACTCTTTCACCTGCAAGTAATTTACCATGAGATGTTTTGCTTTATTGGATTCCAGGTTAGCCTCCAATATGGCAAGGGAGAGAATTAACAACTTAAAGAGAAACATGTATTTTGGCATTGAGTAAATATATTTACGTTTTTTACTTGGCTCCTAATTTCAGCTTCGGCTCTTGCTGTTGTTTTTGTATGACAAGTAGAGCAGTCTTGCCAGAATCAATTCTGTACTAGAGGTCTTGGAAGGGGTAAGTAAATGTTGATGTAGTTTCTAAAACACAAGGGTTCCTTAGAAAGGTTAATCAGGCTAGCCTTATCTAATCAAAATACAAGCAGTACCCTTGTAGCAGATCTCTGAGGTCATTTGCGATGCCTTGAGAGAATTTGAGAGATCCCTTGTGCCTTTGCTGCCCCTGATTCCCTGCACTATGGCAGGAGAACAGCAAACAAGACATGGCCCCACTCTTTACATTACATCCTAACTTTGCACAGAGGCCAAGTCCCTCTGAAAATAAGAGCAAAAATACTGATAGTTTTTATCTTATTCTAAAATCTTAAAATATCTGGTTGTCTAAGTGATTCTGTTTCTCTCTTCCTGTCTGGAGTCCCAGCAGTGGGCTGGCAGAAGTAGCCAGCTCTCATCTTTCATCCCTTTACCGGGGTTTCTATGAGGCCTTGGCTCTTCCTCTGACAACTGTTCCCCCTGAGCATTTTGCAGGACATTTTACTGAGCCAATATTGAGGACAGATACTTGGAACAGGATTGCCTGGATTACCGAAGTCTGGAGTCACAAATCCCTCATTTTCCACAAGCTTAACCAAGTACATTGCTTCTGGCAAAGTCCTCAGGTTCCTGTTCCCAAACAGGTGTTTCTCTTCCCACGTACAAGGACTTGGGCAGATGTACCAGCTCTGTAGGGCACCATTACTGCCCTCATCCCAAAGAGGAATCAGGCTCTCGAGTCCTCTGCTCTCTGGTCAGGAGCTGTAGGAGCCACTGCCTGCTCCTCTGGGCAGCAGATAGTGTGTATAAGAGACACAAACCTTTGCTGCCACTTGTTTCTTCAGCTCTTGAAGGAAAGTGGAGTTGGACTGAAGTCCAAAGTGAAGCCTGACATTTTTTTTTAAGTCAAGAAGAGTCTGTTGCTGACTTGACTAAAAATTGTACATGTTTTCTTTTTCTGGACTCGGTGAGTAGCTGACTTGGCTGCACATTAACAAGTTTAAGCCTTCTTGGAAAAACTGGTTCAAGAATGGTTGACCTCTGATCTGAGAGCACTGACTTGCAAAGTCAAGCAACGTGATCAGGAAATGCGTTAAATCAATGCCATATTTTGTGCAAACTCTGTAATCCAGCCTGGTATTAGACTGGGACCTTTGAACTCAAGGTCCCCATCTCTTTTCATATACTAATTAAATAGGAATTAAGTCAGAAAACTTAAAAAAAAAAATAATTATAAAAAAGAAGTCTTCTCTCAGGGTTCAGTGATTGGGAGTGGAGCCCCAAAAGTGTGTTTCTGCTGCTGGCTGTGTTGGTGTGTCTGTGTGATGCTGGGAGGAGCGGGGAAACCCCTGTGCCTGGGGAGGCTAAAGGGAGGTTGCAGGAACAGCTTCATTAAACTCTTTTGTGTGTCTGTCTTTATATACAGTTTTTCCGTATGGAATTTCCTATATTGGCTTATAATAAGGAACAATCTTCATGTCTGCTGCCCCGCAAACTCCTCCCTCTATCAGTGACTCATCTGGCAGCGCAATGCAAAGAAACAGAAACAGCCTGGATTAAAAATGCTTTTCTATATGGAACTGACAGAGCTTTGTCAATGTTTGAAACTTTCCCATCATGAGAGATTTTATTTCTCTTTCCTTTGGCTGCTGTGGCCTTACATTGTCATTCCTAATCTTTTAAGACTCAGAAAAAAAACTAAAGAAGAAAATGAAAGCTTTATTTATTTGTTTTTGAGTGTAAAAGGAGTGAAGCAAAGTTTACTGTTTGTTCAATTACTGTTTCATAGTCCGTTCCCGTGTGGCTGCTGGGTTTTCCTGCTCTCTGGAAAGAGTGGCAACTGCACTCATAGTTTGATTTCATGGCCTCGTTTGTGGCTGGTATCTGTCTCACAGGGAAAAGTCATCAATTCTAACACTGTTTAATTTGCTTTTATTGGACCACAATAGTAGAAATGGATGCTCATGTGGGTATTTGATTATAGAGAAAATTAATTTTTTTTAATGCTTTCAATAAATATGAATGGTTGCCCAATTATTTTTTTTTCCTGCTTCTTTCAGGCTCAGTCACTTTCCCTTTAAAATTAGTTGATTTTTGCTGCTTATCTCAAGGTGACAGGTAAGCGTGAAAGTAATTAGATGGGTTTTTTTTCTTTTGTTTAAGGGTGGCTGCATGGGATCAGGCATGGAACAAGCTCAGAAACCACAGTCCTGCAGACAATTTCTTACGTAAGTAAAATCCTATTGTTTATATCCCATTACCACGAAAATCAACCCCCTGCTGCTAGAAACTTTCACAGTTCACTTTTCAACTTAAAATAACAGAGCTGAGGTGTATGAACTCTGGCTCTTTAAATATTATTAAATTGTCTCTTTGCAGCTTCTTTTCATTGATGGCCAGGTTGAGACACACATCAATAATGGCAGGGTAAATAGCACTACTAAAGCAGAGAGTGAACTGGTCGCTCTGCAAACAAACCCTTTAAACTTCCTGCTAAGTGACAGCAATTATAGAGCATGTCTCAGAGAACCTCACCCTCTACACACAGGGTATTAAAGAGTGTCCTGCTGTATCAGACGTGGACCCTTCTATTTGCAAGGGAACGGCTGCCACTCGGCTCTGTTCTAACTCAAACATGACCAGGCAAATCTAAATTGCAAAGTGTTTAATGCATTTCAAAGGAAAAAAATAATAGGATGAGAGGCCAAAAACTTTTGTTCTTTTTTTTTTTTTTGTGTGTGTGTGTAACATTACACAATGACTTCCTAGAAATTTTATTCTAGCATGGGAAATACCACTGGGTTTATTTTCATTTTAACTTATTTCTGTTATTCTGATAGTGTGAGGATCTTGAAGTTCCACTGCTTGGCAATGTATTTCTGACAAGCATTAAATGCCACTATTACTGACTCTCAATCTAGAGGCTGCTTTTCTTGGTATATTTATCTCTGTGACTAGAATGACACATGCCAGACACTCTGTTTGGGACGTTCTCCTGTTGTCACTGAAGTGAACAGAAAAACTAATATTCCTTATGTTTTGCAGAAAACGGGTGGGAGGCAAGAATAGCACAAATGACACATTGGGTCTATTAAAGCAGAGGCTGATGGTGATCGCAAACTGTAGTTAAATCCTGTCAGGGAGAAGCTTTGTAAATTACTGTCAGATGTTGGTCTCACCATGCTGACAAGTCCAGAGGATCATGAATTTTGGGCTAGGATTCAGCAAGAATCGGGCTCTTTGATTTTTTTATGTTTTTTTTTTATGTATTCAGAGAGCCTCCAAGTAACTAAGAAAGCACAGTTATGATTCTGTAGCTTTGTGATATGAAGGTGTCATCTCGTGTCTGCTCTTCAGCTAGAGTCTGGAGGATGTCGACCCCCAGAGGAAGGGTCAATGCGGGGGAAGCAGTGAGAAAACCTATTACCTACCTCCAAATTCCTTATGGAGATGAACCGGTTTTAACACAGCTTCCCTTGGAAAGTTTCTCAAAGCAAGGAGATGTGGCTAAAAATTGCCTGCGATAGTCCACTTAAGGTGTGAGAGACTCAGGGTTGGATTTGTGACCTGACCAACTGCTACTCCTCATCCCTTTCCTCAGCAGCCTACCCAAATACCAATGGAGCCTGGCATGGGTCTAACAGAAGATTCATCTCCCTCTTTGTGTTCCTCAGAAGCTCACCAGGATGGTGGTTGGGGCTGATGTATGCATGCAGCAAGGAGCCAGGGACGGTAAGAAATCATCCCCAGTCGTCTGTGCAAAAGCCAGGGAGATTCCTGATCTCCTCTGTTATTCATTACAAACTTCCCTTCTGTAAGAGAAGTTTTAACAAGGTAACTTTTTTAGTCTGTGAGGGAAATTAAATAATGTTAAAAAAAGATACGTACTTCAAGCCTTCCAAAAGCTTTAGGTATGCTATCTGATATTAACTCGGTAAAACGTCACTGTGCAAAAAAATACAACCTTAAAAAACCCCCAAAACCATATTTTGGAAATTGCTATGATTTTTTTATTTGTTTTTAAATAGCATAAAGCTGCAGTGGAGTGTTCTTTTGAACATTGCCATTGCCCTGGTGGTGCTCAACATGATGGGGAAATTGTTTGAAAGGAAATGAAATGCTAATTATACCTAAAAATGGCAGCGCCTGTTCCATCTGCATAACCTGACTTGTATGACTGTCAATAAAATGTCAAACCTCTAAACAGACAAGTCTAGAATTTATGAAAATAAACTTGCCTTAAAATTGTAAATAGAGCAAAAATCTTTTAGATCTGAGCCATAACTGTATCTTGGAGCAGTTCTTCCATTCACTGGCAACCAGGACAGCAGTGGGGTAGGCATTGCTTAAATGAGATTGGGTGGGGGGGGAAAGAAAATGCCTTTTTTAGTCACTCAGGAGCAGATATTGCACTGGAAACTGGTATGGGCTTGTCTAACTTCATCTTACATAGTGGGTATTGTCAATTATAGCTAATCCTTGGTAATTAAGTTTTGATCTTGTTTGCTTCTTGTGTATGGC
This sequence comes from Jacana jacana, assembly GCA_013400555.1. Classification (NCBI taxonomy): domain Eukaryota; kingdom Metazoa; phylum Chordata; class Aves; order Charadriiformes; family Jacanidae; genus Jacana; species Jacana jacana. The sequence continues at coordinate 5,615 of VZTM01039417.1, read as the reverse complement.
AGTAGGAAATAAAAATACCTGTCCCCCTGCAGCTGCTCCTGCTCAGCTTATGATCCTAAAAGGCACAGGCCATTTGACTAGCACTTTTTCTGTGCTGGTAGGCTAGATACAACTCCCTGTGGGTTAGCTTTACCTCTTCAGCTGTAAATGTAGGTTAGCTGGCTGCCATAGAGCATGGTCCATATACATAAAAGCACAAGCCCTCCCATGCAACTTCACAATGTGCTGCGTTTGTCCGACTTATATGAAAGCTCTTTTTGCTAAAGTAGAGAGTGGTCTTGAGGTGTAAGCAGTCCTAGCAACCCTTTTTATATTTGCCCTGGACCACCTATGTCACTAGCCCCAGAGTGACACAGCCACTGCCAATGTTCGGTCTGCTGTGACACAGCCAGGACATCACCAGGGCTGGTTCCCATGAGTGCTGCATCACTGTGAAGTGGCTCTTACCTTCCACAATTCAAAGGAGAAGAAACAACTAAATAACAATAAGCACAATCATTATAAACAACAATAAATACCAGAGAATATCTCCTTAAAAAAAAAAACAAAAAAAAAACCAAAAACAAACAAAGAAAAAAACCCCACAACCCCAAACCAAAAGCCCAACAACAAGAAAAACCTCAAACATAAACCCACCACCAGCTGGTAATGCTGGGGAGGGAAATTAGGTGGCTGTGGCAAGAAAAGCAGCTCAGTAAAGGCTAAAAGAGAATTAAAATCCCACTGCCCAGTGTTAAAGGTGTGTGTGATACATATTGCTGAGATTTGCAGGTTTGAAGACTAAATTCTGGAAGAAAAATGCTTGTTGAATTGATTGAAGGTAATATTTCACACCTTTGGAATTAAAGACATGTCCAATACCAACCCTTCATCCACAAGTGGCTGGTGATGCATGAAGAAATGCTTTTTTACCATGAGGGTGACTGAACACTGGCACAGATTGCCCAGAGAGTTTGTGGAGTCTCCATCCTTGGAGATCTTGAAGAGCTGTGGTCCTGTGCAACTGACTCTAGGTGATCCTGCTTGAGTTGGACTATGTGACCTTCTGAGGTCCCTTCAAAGACTTCAGTCAGTCCTTGGCTCTGTGAATTTAGAAAGTGTGACCTAAAATGAGCACAGCAATCCTTGTAAAAATATTTCTTTCACTAATTGCCTAGTTACTGTGATTGGTCTCTCTTGCCTTTACGTGTCTCGCCTCATTTTTTTGTTCAGCTGAGAAATTCCTTTGCTTTTCATCCAGGCTGGGGTTGAACTATTTCTACACAGTTTTTGCCCTGGGCTACCTCAGGGTTTTCATACCTGAAGCCAGCTTGCTTCTGTCCTCACTGTAACTTCTGCCTCCAGAGCAGACTGCGGGATAGCACGTCCTAGGGAAAAAAATCCTCTTGTCACCGTAATCACAGTTTAAGAAGAATCTGAATTTCATATTCCTTCCAATCTCTGCCTGTTTTCAGATGGATATTTTAAAAGGGACATTTTTGATCGTTGTTTTGGTTTTTTTTTTTCCTCCCTAGTTTCAAACACCATTAAGAAGCCTCCTGCAGTTTTGCTTCATCTCCCTGTGTAGATATTACTGTTGCCATATAGGAACCATTGTGTCCTTCTTTGATTGACCGTTTTATCTTTTGGAAGTTGATTGGGAAACCACAGGCTGTATTTTTTTCCTTTAAAGTACTTAATTTTTTTCTCTTAAGGAACAGAAGTCTGTTGACTCACATGCAACACACTAAATCCCTCTTTAAATAAGCATGCTGCTTTCTCTTTTCTTAGCTGCTTCACCTTCTCCAAAATACCCCTGTTTCAGTGTGACAAAGTCAAATTCATGGGGAGCATTTGTTCGCTCCTGTATGCAGACTTCTTGTGTAGCTTCTCCTGACTACTTTCCTCTGTTCCAATCACTTTGCATAGACAGAAAATCACCAGCAGCACTTAAGTTCAGAAAAAAATAAGCTCTTGGAGGGAACAGTTTTCTTTTTCTTAGGCAACACATAATTATCCACTACTCATTTCATATGAAATTTATTTTCTCATTAGGCTTACAAGGGGCTGCAGCTGTATCTTTCCCTTCAATCTCCCCAAACACTCCAGCGTTGATCTGCTTTCTGGTCATTTTAGCAAACCAATTTGAAGCAAAAAAATTAGCAAATTGCCATATCTGGAAACTGCATCCCTGTGTTTATCTGCAGATAAACAGGGCAGAACAGACCTGAACTTCAGATGTACCTATGAACCCCACCTCCTTTCTGCCTAAGTATCTTCATGGGGCAGGGAGTCTACTAGTGTAGACTCTCCGTTTTACTTATTATAGATAAAGACCTGAATCTATAGCCAAAACAGAAGGTACTAAAGTACATTGATTTTGGCCTCAGGAAGTAGTGAGCTTGTAGTAGTGATGCTTTGGATTCCCCTTGCTGTCTAACAAGATGAAGTGCAGACACAAGCTGCTAGGGAGGTCGTGTGTTTACTCAGAATTTCCTCTTAGAGACAGGATCTGGTTTTGCAGGTACCTTTACAGTAACAGACTCAAATTTGATGCAACAAGGATTTTGCCAATGCTGCAAAAACATTTCCCTTTGAATATCATTTCTCTTTGGTTTTGACACACTGAAGCAATCTTATAATCTCTGCATTTTACAAGGAAAAAATTCTCCTTTGTTATTTCTCTCTGCAGCCTAAATGGAATCATTTGAAAACTTAACTTGAACAAAAGTGTTAAATATTCTTTGTTTAATTCTGTATTCAAAGTAAGTAGGGGCAAAAGATTCTCACCCTTCTCGTATTTAAAGCAGAAGGATGGAGAAGCAGATAGCAAGCTCACTTTCTGAATACTGAAAGAAAAGTGAAAGGACAAAGTGGCCACACTGACCTCTCTCTTTACAAATTGCTCAGGTTTGGTTTAGGTAAAAACACTCTCTCTTCCTGAAAGAAAGCCCTTTTTAAAAGGTGGGTTATTTCCTCTCTGTGAACCTGAGTAGGACTCTCAGTGCTTCCTTCAAAAGCTTTCCATGGAAGCCTGTTAGCAGAGACTCTTTGGCTATGATTAGCTTTGTTCAAAATAAGTATGAAAAGAACACTTTGAAAAATTCACACTAGTCAGAAATGTGAATCAAAATATATAAATCTGTGTCCAGTTATCAGCTCAGCATCTTTATGAGAAAAAGATGTACAGGAAAGCTTCAGGAGGAGCATCATTCACATTGTCATGAGGTGCCACGGATAATCAGCGTCAAGGGAAGCCCTGTAAGCTCAGTGGTCTTTCTGCCTGGTGGACTGAGGTTTATTTTAGACATTTAGTCATACCCGGGTGCCACTGAGGCTGTGATACTGCTAAATAGTCCCCTGGGCTTCTTATGTGCTGCAATAGATGGACAAACCCACACGATATCCCTTTAAAATCCTCTTAAAATTCTGAGCTGGTGGAGGAAATAATGTTAGATTTCCATTAGAACTTTGAAAAAGAAAGATTTCTCTCCTCTCCCATTATCACCTTGATAAATATCACCTTGATAAATATCTTTAAGGTGCACCTTCTTGCCCTTCAAAGTTTCTCAGAGGAACACTATAAGACAAATGGCATTCGTGAATCCTCTCTTATTGACAGGACTGTCTATCTGTGTCTTGGGCAGATAAGGTCTTTTTATCAGGCTTTCAAAATTGGTTGTGAGCTGTATGTATAAAGCAAAAATGTAGGGAATGTTCTTTACATGTGCATCTCAAAGCAGTAAAAAAAAACCAAAAACAAC
>VZTM01039416.1:62176-84839 GCA_013400555.1 Jacana jacana | reverse complement strand
CATTGAGCCAAACTAATTCCGTCAAGAGAAAATTTACCTGTAGATACTGTGAAAGTTGAAACAATTCCTGAGAGTACATGCTGGGAGTGTTAGCAGCAACCTGAAAAATAAAGGAATTTAAGAAACCAAAATGATTAACTCAAGCAATGGAAAATTCATCATTTAGATCTAGTCATGAAGGTAAAATTAAGATTATCTATTTTGCCTTTTTTTTTTCTGTGGTAGAACATCCCAGCTCTGGGCAGAGGCCCCACTGCGTTAATGTCTTTACAAGTTCTTGAACCACCAATGTACCAAGAGTTTAAGGCTCTTGTTTCACTTAAGACAAAAAAACCCAAGGTACACAGAGGTGAAGCCATTTAACACAAGCAAACAGAAACCAGGGGTTTCCAGAGTTGCAAATAAAGTCTCTCACATTCCAACTCAATGACATTACTGCATTGTCCATTGCCCACTCCCCCTCTTTTCTGGGGATTTACCAGCCATCGTCTTCATCCTTCCCCTTTTCTAAGTATCTGTTTCAGATTTGGGGAATGCCTACAGTACCTCTAGTCGTAACTGTTCTTGATGCTTTTTAACACATTCATCTTACTTGATTCCTATTCACATGCAATTAAAGAACTTTTACTACGTGGTGCCACTCCCCTGCCAGGCTTCAAGCCCACTTTCTGCTAAGTCCTACCTTATACTTTCTCCAGTCCCACAAGCTAGACTTGAGGGCATAGGGGCTGCAAATGTGTTTGTTTACTAATTCCTGTAGACTCTTCCTACACTAACACAATTTTGAAGCTGTTTTTCATATAGTCCCTCCTCAGAATTTCTGCCTTTGCTCTGGGTTCAAGCTATACACGCTGTTTTGAAACCTCAACTTAAATGCAAAGTCCATGGACTCCTCAGGCTGATGACTTCACAACCAAGCTTCTTTAGTTTCTGAAAAGTTTGTTCTTCATGTTTGAAACTCTGATTTTAGACTATTGAAGTTAACCTTTCTATTTAGAGGCAAAAAAGACAATCAGGTCCTGATCACTTGCCTGAAGAGTCTTTACTGACAGCTGTTGTACAAATCCCCTACACTATCAAAACTGAGTTTAAAAACTGCACTAGTCGTTACTGACTATGACACTACAGTGACTGACCCTGGCTGTATCTGTAGAGGTATCCAGAGGTTTGGTCTCAGCTGCCGTTGGAACATGCCAGAGAACTTTCCAGCCTGTGCAGTGCAGCTTCTCCTCCATAAAAAACAAGATACAAGGACAACAGACCTCATCCAAACACCAAATGATGAGCTGCTCTGGGGTCCCACAGAACAGATCAAGCGTGAAATTCTGCAACACCCAAGACCTGTTACTCACTCAACCTGTATCTGGAAATTTAACCATCTTAACATCAATGGAATTTTTCCTAAGCCGTGTTTAGATGCCATGCTGCAAGAAGTCAAGCTACCTCAAAGTGGTACACTGTGACACTGCCTTACCATCTCTACCGTAAACGACAGTCAAAATACTCAATTATGTAACTGAGCTTCACTATTTCTCCATCTTTGTAACAAGTCAAAAAACAGCACGCGGCTGAATAAGGCAGAAAATAGCAAATTACTGGATTACCTTGTCAACAGGACTTGGTAATGGAGCATGGATAACACTAAAAAAAAGAAAATTAGGAAGTGAATACCAAGTGCAGAATAGCAGCTTAAAAATCTAAAAGACCCTTGCATTTAATCAAGATGCTTTGTATTTTTAAGTTTACCTTTCAGATAAAAATGAAGGGTTAATATACAAACATATAAACACAGTTTGATGCTTTCAAGTTATAAATCTGCAGTCTATTCTAAAAACTCTCTTTTATTTCAGTAGTTACTTATTACTTGGGTTTTTTTAACCTGGTTTATTAAGGCTGAAACCAATTTACATGCACAAACCAATAGATATGAAAAGACAGTGGATATACTACTCTTACCAAATATTATTTTACTCAGTTTGTTGAATTTGTAAGCAACTTACGGAACATTGTACGCTTTCATTACAGCAAATGGTATATTTGCATATTTTAATCAGAACTAAAAACTCCATGCATTTCTACTATTTCTTATAAGGACATGCAATCACACAGAAAACTTCCCATTATAATTTATTTTGACTTATCTTCCCAGAAGCAAAGATACTCTAAAGCTTCATGCAAATATTTCTGGATACTAATGATAAAGGAATAATTAAATAAACAAACAATCAGAACCATATAATTACTGAGGATGAAAGATGATGAAATTTATGTCATTTGTCACTGGCGCTCAGTTACTGCAAACAAAACGTTTATACTCCTCTTTGAGGTTTTCTCCAAATTGTGCACAGACACACGGAAAACTCTCAATATTCATCTGGGCTTACAAACACTATTCCATCCAACATTATAATTATTTTCACCTCATGCTTTCTTTCATTGTGACACCAAAGAACTGCACCGTGAGGAGACGTTACTGTTTTGTCTGAATAATAGTGTTACACACTATTATTGTTCTTAAGTGCATATACACAGAGACACTACTAACCTCACCTTAGTCCTGTCTGTGTACATTTAAAGGAGCAAAAAAAATAATCCCACAGAAAAACAACAGAAGGAAAACACTCATTTGCTTTCTTTTTCCCTATATTCTTTTGTCTCTAACACCCATTCCAGCATGCTAAACCACATGCAGTCAGAAAAGCCCCGCTCAATAATAACTTTTTTATTCTTGTATAGATTTTCTTCATTCTTTCACAGCTGTCCTCATTTCTAGAGGTAACAGGCAAATGAGATTTCTTTCTCCTAATGCCTGCAGAAGAACCGTGCTCTCAGTTACTTTCGTTCCACGATCACAGAAATAAACTGTTCTTATGTTGATTTGGAACATAATACCCATAGAATCCTCATTATACCGGAGTTTAATTTTGCTACACATTAATAGATACTTCTTTTCTTACTCTGATCGCAATCGAGCTTCCATTCCATCCGGAAGAAACAGTTTGATTGTGGAGACTATACATCCATGAGTAACTGAAAAGAAACAAACACAAGTCCTGGTGATTCATTACTATTTAACTATAAATTCAGCAGTTAATGTTATAGTAACCAAGCAAAATGTCTTAAGAAACTCTGAGGCAGGCAAACTAGAGGACGCATGAATGACCCCAAGCACCAGTGCCTGGGTTGCCTCCTCAGGCCTCCTCTGAAGATGGGAAGCTTCATCACTGGAGACCTGGCTGTGAAGAGTTCCAATTCCAATTCTCCCTCATGAGGAATACTCGCAGGATGCGTTTATTGCAGCAACCCTAAAAAGTTAACTGTGTTTTGACCATAAAACGAGGAAAAAGGAAAGCTTCTTACCCACCCTAGGCAATGGGAATGCAGAAGCATTAACAAAAGAAGCCCCCTTTTTGACAAGATTCCCATGAGCATACCCAGACACTTACAAGGTAACACATCCAATTTGTGTCCAACACCTGGAACTTGCCAAGTAATTGTTATTGACAAACAGAAGGACCAAATAGGGAGCACAGAGAAAGAGTATGGGAATCACCGAGAAGTGCATCCTCTTGAACGCTACGAGTGGCATCATTCAGGACGATGCATCTATCTCTGCTTTGGTAGGTCTGTAGAGCACACACATCTGTACACATCTAACACACAGCCCTAGACAAGTGGCCTCTCATTCCAGAAGGAGAAAGCTTGCTTCCCCAGGACTAAATTCAAGATTCTCTGAACTCAAGAATGATCCTAAAGGATAAGAGGAGGAAACACACTATCTGATTCTTGCATCAATTTCAACTTCTCTTCACAATGTTTCCCAAAACCATTACTGATACCATTTTTTCAGTGACATTGCAAAAGTCAAATTACATCTGGTTTTCTGCCTTTTTTTTTTCTTGTATGGTTCTATGATTTGGGAAGTAAAAAAGAAAAAATAATCTGCCCAGTTACATGGAAAGATAGAAAGAAGTTGTTCCCAAAATACTACCACAAGAGAGATACAAATAAGCATATGGTCATCTATCATCTACCACTATACCTAAAGCACCCACCAGTAGCTGCTCTACTTTCATGGTTATTAATATCAGCAAAACAGTTAAGCTGGCATTGGAGGAGAAGAGAAAAAAAAAAAGGCAATGGGTGTTTTAGGACAAGGGTAGTACTCCAGGGAAACGAGACAGGTCTTTGAGGAAGCTACCTCAATAGAATCTAAAAATACAGGAGAAATGATCCAACTAAACCGAGTTGTTCTTAACCTTTATTTAGTGCTAAAAGCTAATGCTGGGGAGAAGTATCCCCTTGGCTACAGCACCTTGTTTTTTTAAGCTGACCTGAGAAAGTATTACATCTACGTGCCAGAGAAGTACAGACAGGGCCTTACTCAAAAAAGATCAGTCCATGGGTTTTGGGGTCTTTTTTGGCTTTAGATGTAGGTCCCCAGAATTCACAAATCTGTTAGTGCAAAAACTTAAAAAACCCAACAAATCCAACTTTAGTATTATTAGCTGCAGCATGTAACATACAGCTTTCACCAGAAAAACCCCAACCTTCCTTTAAGACATAAAGGGGAAATTAGTGATTTCAAGAAGAAGGTGCCAGTGTACCTGAAGCTAAAGCCCAACAGGCAGCTTTACCTTTGGGTCGTATCGGTGACTCTGCTGCGAGAGGAGAGAATGCTGAAGTTTTTCCATCAACGCTCAAACTAAAATAACAAATCTCTTATAAGAAGAAAAGGCTTTATTTGTGTGAAACACTGATAAAGGAGATTTAGCTGCGGGTCTCAGGTAGATTGCAAAAAGGTACCTAGCATTTTAATAGGTTTGGAAAATAAAAAAATACTAAAAAACCTTAAAATCCCACACTCCATCCCACAGCTTGCAATTCAGTATAATTGAAAGAATACTGAGAATGCCTAAGGGAAAGATAAAGCAATATATAAACCGTTATTATAGCGATGACCGGACAGGGCACTAGCTAATTGTTTAAATTCCAGTCTGTGTTATTCCTTTCGGGGAATAACAGCAGCAGCAATGCAACCTCCGGCCGCCAAACCGGACTGAGACAATTCTCCTCACACTAAGCCCCATTCCCTCTTCCTCTCCCCGAGTCGCAGGTGCCACTCACCAGCCGGGCCCGTGGGTCACGGAGCGCTGCCGNGTCGCCAAGCCCAGGATAGAGCAAAAACCGCGGTTCTGCCCCAAACTTCAGTCACACCCCGGCTGCGCCGTTCTGAAAGGCGTCGCAGGCTTCGGCACACGCCTCCAAAAACCCACCCACCGACAGCTGCCCTGACCCCCGCTGAGGAGGGGCTTATGCTGCAAAAGAGCACAGAACCGGGAATAAAGAATTCATTCCTGGCTCAACATTTTTGCTTCGGAGAGAGAGTTTGCAAACGAAACCCTCATTTTCCTTTTCACCTGCTGATGTGATAACAGCAGCCGTGGTGACAGTCGACACAGCGCTTGGAATCCACCTCTCCCCTTCCCCTCCCTGCCAGTGCCGGGCTCCCCCACCCATACAGGCTTTTCCAACCAGCACACGAGAAAAGGTGTATTAAAAAGAGTCCAAACTTGACTAGGACAGAGTGCATGTACTGTATTTGACCCAAGTCATCTGGTATTATTTGACCCTACTTGAAAGCCTGCTGCTCCTTTCCACGCGGGAAGCCACCGCCGGGTGAACTCCTGGAACGCTCTGGCACCGACTGGGAAATGTAGGAAGCGCTAAAAGAACATAAACCACCCTAACTCAGAGAAAAGCCCAGTAAGATGATGAATAGGGTAAGTACTGCATGAAGAGGAGGGAAGCGAGGAGGCCCGTGTGGCTGCCAGCGTGTAGCAAGTGGACAAATAAGGCAGCAGGAGGGCTGGAAACCTTTCTCTGGGGCCTGTTACTGCCTTTGCTCCACAGCAGAACACGCAGAGGCATCCGTGCTCGCGGAATCTGCCCTGAAAAACCACATACTGACCATGCCACCACTTTAACGAACCAAACCGAGATCGTATTTGCAAGGAAATGACTTGCTAAAACACAGCCCGAACAATAAAGTGTATTCTAGCAATATTCACCCAAATGAGAATTTACATAGGCAAGCAACCCCTGCCTAGCTTGTCATTACCTCCTAATTACACACAGCAAAACGCTGAAATGTCTTGTGCAAGTAAGGCATTATGTAAATACCAGGATGCAACATGGTTTTAAAGGGAATCACTAATTTAAAAACTACTTTCATGTCTGTTTAATTACTAGATTAGGTTAACAGTAACATCTAAGATAACTGAAATGAACTGGCAAAAAAAGATGTGTATATATGCATTCCAATTGCATTCGTGGGTAAACACTAATTGTGATGCAGCTGCTTCATGCCCCAGAATGATGATACCATCTTCATTCACTGCTTGGGGGAGCATGAAAAAGGAGCAAAGCAAGCTTGTACGCTCTTCCTCATTAGCCAGCTCAACACACTCACGAGTGACTTCAGTGCAGCTCCTGTGTTCAAAGCTAGAGAAGAGGAAAAGGAAGGCTGCACAACCTGATCACTCATTACACAAATGCCAGGTCGCTGGGATCGTGTTTCGTAAAACTAACAGAAAACCACTGGGAAGAACTACTACTGGCAAGGGTTCCTGGCAAGAGTTCACTTACCATGAACTTTCCACAAATTTTCACATAAACTAATTGCAAAAAAATTGCTGATAAACCCAAGTGAGCTCCAATTTTTGTTCCAACTAAGTCTTGAAATAAAAATAGCTTTAGGTCTAAACACACATGAAGAAACTTTTTGTGAACGAGCAACGTTTTTATATCCTTATTTTGGAGTACCTGCAAAGACCCAAATCAGTAGCAGTCACAGAAAGAAAAAGTAGGTATCCTGACAAAATGAAATTAGTTGGTTTCGAAACTTATGCCGAGTACTTTACCAAGAAAAGCAGTTTCACACTTCCATCCTGTTATTAGTTGAAACTTCAGGGTTCATAGACTTAACAGAAAGGTAGGTACAAAAATAAAGAAACACTGAAATCTCCCCACAGCACAACACACACACCCCCATGATGTGCTTTCAGCATTTTTAAGTGAGACAATAGCCAAACTTGTCCCAATGGTCTCTCTTTCTCTGGATCTGCATTCCCAACCTGGTTGATGGGGTAGGGGTGGGTATGGGTGTGTGAGAGTCAGTGTTTTCAGCAGATCAGTTTCCTGGATCCAGTTCACTGTGTGGCCAAAGGAATCACTGTCAGCACAAAGGAGGGAAGAGATAACCAAAATAACCCAACCTGTCTTATTACAACAGGAATGCCATTTACTCTTAAAAATCAGATTGTAGTAAGGTGTTCTAAATAAAAATACTTGAGAAAACAAAAGATCCATACCATACCCTTACCTTTCCGCGTGTTCTCTGTCACATCTACACCAAACTGGATGATGTCACCTGACATAATTTCACATGGTGGGCTTTCCTCAGATCCTCTACTCAGTCTCTGACTATTAATAAAGGTACCATTACTACTTTTAGTGTCTTGAAGGTAGAACTGTAAAAAAATGAAAAAAGAATACAGGTTAACTATCTGGAAAAAAACAAACTGAGAACAATGAAACATAAAGTCCAGTAAAATTTTATTTGTTACAAAATACACCTTGACACCCCAATGTAGAGGACGAACATATCAAACTCAAACCACCCTCCTCAGGATGCAGCACCTGCACATCAGCAAGGAAAACTTGTACTTGATTTTTAATTAACATATGGTTGAATTCTAGCAAATAATTGCTACAAACTGTACTTAACCTATGGCCTGCATGGAAAGGATGGGGTATGTCAGCAACAGCAGCTTTTGCCACACCTAAGTAAGAATTTATATTCATGTTGGTCAACATACAAAAATTCTAACTGCTCATACATTTAACATACCAGCAGTCCGTGACAGAAACATGCCAAAGGGAAGAGTGGCACCGAGGGCACAATGAAAAGCTTTGGCAGAAGACAAAATTAAGGAATTTTAAGATGAGACCATAGTGGGGTCTCCCCCGTCAAGGGGGAAAAAAATCCTAGGATATTTTTACCTCTCAAGGATACTAGTTCACACCATTAACTTAATCTCAAGATTGCTGCATCATCAAGCACCTCTGCAAATATCCATTTGTCCATTTAATTAAATGTTAATAGCAACTTATTGAATCTGAAACTGCTTATGACACAAGATTTCTGGTTAAAACTGCTGCACCCGAGAAGAGGTTACAAGTGAGTCACTTGGCAGAAGCCCAGAGTCACTGGCTGAGACCTGATCAGCAGAGAGCATGAAAGGGGGGACTGGAGTCTTACTAACCAGCCAGGTGTAACTACTGAAATGAGTCACTCTCAGTAGTTCAGGATGGCAATAGTTATTACAGGAACCTGATGGGACGGTAGAAATCCCTGCCTTCCTGAACTCACCAGGAAGCTCATCAAGTCCTAAAGCAAGCATTAGGCTGGGGGAAAGACCTTGCCTTCAGAGAAATGAATGTATTACTATGTTTTTCCTATAAAAGCAATTGATGATTTTTTCAGGATTCCACTGAATTTTTTCCATACTTTCATTTGCCTCCTCAAAAAAAGTGCTCAAAATAATGGTGTTGGGAGAAAAGTAGAGTAGGACTGATGGTTGGACTCGATGATCCCAAGAGTCTCTTTCCAACCAAAATGATTCTATAAAAGGTGGGTTTAATATGGAATGAGAGACCAGCACTAATGCTCTTTGGATCTCACACTGGAAAATGAAACCTGGCATGTGTACCTTAGACGCTCATTCTGAGAAGCTTAAAGGAGTGCCTCTAACCTCAGTGCTTAAGTGTAGCTGGGTCCAGAAGGTGGGACTCAATACAGTAACCAAGGGGAATGCCAGCATAGGAGCACTCAGCTCAGTGCACATGACAGAATGAAAAGCTGCACATAAAAGATACTTCTTTTTCCAACAGATACACCTTTGATCTTAAACTGAAGAAAAAGAAAATAATAATCAAATAGTCATATGTTCATAAAGATGAAGGGTAAACACAAATTATGGATAGATCAAGAAACCTGGGCTGCATTCACTGTATTAACAGCCAGACCCTCCCTACTCTAAATAATATGCTATATATTTTAAAATACTATGTATTACTACATAATAATATAATATTATTTAATACAGCTTTTATAATACTTATAAGTTTAAAAGCCAATCAAATTAATTAGCTTTGTTAATTTAATAATGTGAAAGCACTGAACCCTCTCATGGTTCAGTGCAGAGATAATTATCTTCTTACTTCCTGTTTGCTTTCAATTAGCGTTCTGCTCCATCTGAAAATCCTTCTGTTATGAAAAAGTGAGTCACAAGCATGGAGATACAAACATGCTTGTGCTGCTTTGTTTTTTCCCCACCCTTTTCTTTCCTATGCATAATATCTGCCTTTTATCCCTCCAACTTTTTGATTAATCCCTGCCCCTTGCAAACACGCTTCCTCTGAAGCGGCAGACGGGGCACAGCCAAGACAGCACAGGGAAATAGAAGAGAGTGACCACAGGAAAGTAAGTGCAACAGAGCATCAGCAGCACAAAACCTTCAAAATACCAGTAGACTCTTAAAATTCAAACTGTAACACCAAAAAAATAAAATCCATAAACAATTGGCCATAGAAAACACACATTAAATTTAATATTATTAAATTGAGGTCTGTTTAACGGTATGCCGCCAAATTTCGTTATGTAAATTTTAAAGAAGTGATGCTCTTGAAGTGTTCACAAACAGGATTAAAGTATTTCCCTCTTCCTGCATCTAGCAAATAAGGAAATAATATTAAGTAAAATAAGTAAAACCAGCACCATGTTAATAAGCTGAGGTCTAAGTAGGAATGCGCTGACTTCAAGACTTAGCGGAAAGGATTTAGTCACCTTGTCTTTAACTGGTCAGCAATTACCCAGCACCTACCCCTTGCATACAGCAAATTCAAATGTTATTTTCATACTAGTTTTCAGTAGTTCAAATTACCTTAAAGGTCTATCTCTTCATCACTTTTGTGTTGTTACTAAGTATCTTTAGAAAACAAAATCAAGCACAAGCCCTGAAAACAAAGGTGTACTTGGTAACTAACATTTCTGGTAGTATACTGGTATTTAATACACTATTAATTATGTGGTATCCTTGGTGGGTTCACCAATTCCTAAAAGACCGTCTTTTACCCAGTAGCTATGCAATACAGTACTGGCCTTCTGTGAAACCAGCACCGGTTGTTTTTCACCACAAACCAAGAGCCTTCCGCAGCACTGCCGGCTTCAAGAGCGACTATAAAGCTTTCCCTTCCCCAACGTTCCTTTCTGGGTTGCACCACCACCTCTTCAGTTGTACTGGTTCAAGCATTTGTTTAGTCACTGCAGACCGGTTTGCAGAGCTGAGGAAGTGCTTAAGCCGGTACTGCCAGAAAAAAAGGGCAGCATATACTGACCTAATTACACTTGATTTTGTAATTCACACGTCCCTTCAGATCAAACTCAAGTCCCAGCCCCTTTGTGCTTCATATTAACAACTAGGCCAATTAGGGTGGAGAGGATACCTCATCAACATTCAAAACATCTCAGCTTTTGAAGACTGTTAAAGAATTATCACATCCTTAATTCAAATCACAACTATACATCCGTATGGTTTGAGCAGCTGCTTTCCCTCTTTCTTCATATACAAGGTAACATACAACTGTTTAAGAAACTTACTCTTCAGTATTGTAGCACTTTCTCAGATAGAAAATGAAATCCCAGCCCATTTCCTCCTCAGCATTTTGTTTCATGATAGCTTGCATCCTCTCTCATTTATACCACAGTTAACTGCAGACATCCTACCATGCTGCTTCCTCAAAATACATGAAACTTGCAGTTCATCAGCACACTCAATTTGCTCCAGCACAGTCCATCTTCTTTAGAAACAAAAACCAAAAACAACCCAAACTTTTGATCCAATGTTTTACAAAAAATTGTGTTTTAATTTTACAAATCTAGTATTTATCATATTTTGAGTTAATATTCAGTTACACAAACTGAACAAAAGAACCTCCTCTTCTTTGGTATGGTGGATAAAAATCTCATTCCATTTAAGTTCCGTTGCTCTCTAGGTCAATGACTCAGAAGAATATTGCAACTTACTAAATCACAGTCTACATTTTACTTTCATGGAGTTTGACAGCACTACAGTTTTCCCTCTGCAACAAATTCCTAATATTTCCTTTTTAATGAGATAGAAAAATTCTTCCATAGAGATCCCAGTTTATAATACCTTAATCCTATGCAAATATAGTACATGAATCCTAGATGATATTAGGAAGTTACAAAATTGCTGTGCTCCAGGACAGATTTTAAATTCACCTATGAAAAGTAGGTAGACCCTTTCTTCAAAAAAATATAGTAACCAAGAATAACAACAAAAAATATTCAACTTAATGGTTACTTAATGTCTTCCAAGAGGCAGGCTGGAGATAACTCCTTATTGAGCCTGACAACGGAGAAAGTCACGAAGCATTTTGCTTCTCAAGCTACATTCAGTTCTGGGATAGGATGAGACACTTCTGAAGGATCTAAGAGAAGACAAAGGATGGCCTCAGATATGCACAGAAAACGTTGAAAGGAAACCAGCACCCCTTTTCAGCAATCTGATTACAGTACAGCACAAGGGAATAACAAACAATTGATAAGGTTTTTTGTACAAGACTTGTGTTTAGTACTGCTTTTTTGCTTTAACATGAGGATCTTGAATTACTCTAAAATGCAGCCAAACATATCACTGACAAAGAATTTCCAAGAAACTTGCTAGTTTAACACTTCATCTTTCTCAGAATGAACTTAAAATAACTGCAGTACATAATAATGGATCACACACTCAAAAGCCAAAGATATCAGAGGTCTCTGTTGTGCAACTGTTCATTACAAGATAAAGGTAAAGAATAAGTACTGCACACACAGGACGAGAAGAAAAAAAATCAACTTTTAAGAGTAAAGTCCTTTATTAATGAGTTTTGGACTGTTTAAATGAACATGAGGCAGCAGTGTGCCCAGGCAACCAGGAAGGTCAACATCACCCTGGCCTGTATCAGGAACAGCATGGTGACTAGAACTTGAGAGGTGATCGTCCCCATCATCCCCCTCTACTTGGCACTGGTGCGGCCCCAGCCTGTGTACTGTGTCCAGTTTTGGGCCCCTTACCACTAAAAAGACATTGAAGTGCTGAAGCGGGTCCAGACAAGGGCAACAAAGCTGATGAGGGGTCTGGAGAGTAAGCCTTACAAGGAGAGGCTGAGGGAGCTGGGGTTGTTCAGCCTGGAGGAGACCTCATCGCTCTCTTCAACTACCTGAAAGGAGGGTGTATAGAGGTGGGTCATTTCTCCCAAGTCAGAGACAACAGGACAAGAGGAAGTGGCTTCAAGTTGCAGCAGGGGAGGTTCAGATTGGTTATCAGGAAAATTTTTTACGCTGAATGTGTTATTAAGCATTGGCATGTGCTGCCCAGGGAAGTGGTTGAGGCATCACCCATGGAGGTATTTAAAAAATGGGTTGACATATTGCTTAGCGACGTGGTTTAATTATGGGTTGTTGTTTTTTATCTCAAAGATCCCTTCCAATCTAGGCAATTCTGTGATTTTAAGTAGTGTGTTTTTTCAAGATCTCTGATGGCCGAACTACCCCAACTCCAATACAATGAACAAAAGCACCTCAAGTCTCTCCTAAGGTAGAATTGCACTGGTACTGCAGTGAGGCACCGAATCAAGAATGGCCATCAAGACAGACTCGTGTAACATTTGCTGTCACTATGTATAGCGATCCTTTTCCATTTCAAGAGCACATTACTGCTGCTCCATCTAACCCAGCTTGAAACTGCAGTTCAGGACAACTACACTGAGAATCACAGTTAGGAGAATTACTGGAGAACTGAGACAGTTTGTCTGCAGAGATGTGAGGTTCACTCCACGAAGGGGAACAAAATCTACACCTAAGAATGCAGACATAAACCAAAGCATATAAACATATTTCAGCCTTATTTCCTAGCTGAATTAATAATTAATTAAATAATGAGCACCAAAATGTAGGTCATTGCCTCTTTTACATAAAGTCAATCATTAATATATTTTATTTGTTCAATGTATTTTTACTGCCTAGACAAATAATGTAGAAAGAGAAACCAAACTTCAGGACCTCTGAAGTCTGTCGTTCTTTTCCTCATCTCTTACTTCCTGTGTGAAAGAACCATACACAACGCCCATGTGCTTCAGAGCCCTATTGTACACACTGTGAGACATTAGTTTAAACCTGACAGATTTAAATTGATTTGTCAAATTCTGAACCATAGACAATAAGGAGATGAGAACTTTATTTTTGCTATGTTTACTACCATAAAGGGTCAGACAGGCTGTCAGCTAGAGCAGTTAAGCCATAAAATGCTGTAGTTAATATGACAGATTCTTCCCTTATTCATGCTACAAATGAAATGATCAGTCATTAAACAATTAATGCTGGCACTACAAAGGCAACCCCTGAGTACTAAAGCCAATATTCAAATGCAGCAAGTAAATGGAGATCCAAGAATTGGAACATCTGGCCTAGATTAATACTTCAGTCCAGAATTAGATTGAGTAGTACAGTGGTGTTTACTTGTTTCATGCTGAGCATTCTACTAGAAGAAGAAGTATATGGGCTTTGCACAATCTGAGTTGTGCACCAAGATTTTAAAACAATACATAATGGGGTCAAACCAGAATGGCCAACGTTTATAACACTGCAGCCAGAAAGCTTTCACTCCCATACAATTAAAAGATCATTTTATCTGAGTACCTTATCATTTTGGGAGAAGCATTTCTGCTCGCAGAGCACTGTGCAAACCGCACTGAATTCCAGGTCACTCCTTTGGCTTTAAGATAGAGAAGTTCAAATGGTAAATTATCTCCAGATCCAATTGATTGAGTTCCTCATTCTGGTCTGCTTAGACACATCCTAAATTCCTTTCCCCTCCCTTGCCTGACTCCACCCACTGGTCAAGGAAGTAGAAGTATTTGTCTCCATTAGCAAGCAGAATTCATGGGGTGGGGCCCATCAAGGAAAATTGCTTTTCTATTTAGTTTTATATTTCTTAAACACATGGATCTAATAGCTCTTTGCTTGCTAAACACCAGCTGCTTCAACTTAAAAGTTAGTGCACTAGTTGTGTTTCTAAGTTCTTAGCAAATCTCCTTTTTAAAGTGATTCTAGCTACCTGAGGCAGGCACAGGCATGAAACCAAAAGTGACCCACCAGGAAGGGATTTCCCAGTCAAACTGATCGAAGAGAAGGAGGGGCAGACAGCAGACAGCTAGTCAGGTCCCCAGTGAAAGCACAACCTGCTAGTGTTCAGTAACTTCTCCGGAAAACAAACTTAACCATTCTTTCTATCCAGTAAATAAGAAAAAGAAAAATCAAGCCTTCATTGACATAGCACAGGACAACAAAATATTCATCCTAAACTTTCAACTGAAAATGTAAACCTCATCTACCAGCTACTCTGATGAAAAAGGTTAGAATAATCAGCTACTCCCAGGAATTCAGTGCTATCCTTCCAAATGTGCCGGTGGTAGCTCCAAGAGGCAGGAGGGAGAGACCAGCAATGAATCTGCTTTCCTGCTGACCCAGTTGTTCCATGTGTGTTTACACCTTAGAGTGCTGTTGACTGTACTGCCAGGGCAACCCTGCTGGCTGCTTCTACCTGTTGTCAAGCAAAATAAACTCTGGCAGTAAAAGCAGTTTTGTGCCAACAGAACTAGGTCTGGGCATAAACAGAGTTCAGCCTTTGCTGGATGTATTTGAAGTGCTGGGAAGTACTAATCCCTCCACCGCTTGCCACGTCCTGATAGCTCCAAGTGCCTTGAAGTTCACTACGGGCCCTGCCATTCAGTTAACTTTTGCCTGAGCTAACCCAGCATGCTTGGCCTGAAAAGGCCACAGGCCACAATGCAGAAGGGATGACAGGTTGGAACTGGGAGGGAAAGAAGGAACCACCACCTTAGGTAGAGGGGTAATGAATAGCACTAAGAGGCACAAACCGCTTCAGCTGCACAGAAAACAGGGGTCTGCCTACAACCTTGAGTTGCTCCAGCATGTTCCTCAGTAGCAAGATGTCCCTTCCTCAGCAAACCAGAGCAAATACTTCCAGGGGTGTTGTACCTGCAAACGTTTCAGTACAGGTCTTTCTTTTGACATACTACACTCCAATGCTTATTTGAACTGGTGACTTCTAGGGACACATACACCATCAGAATTTCAAATGATGGCCTATTAAAAGCACCCACAAGAAAGAAAAACGTGACAGCAGGTTTGCAGTTAGTATCATCTCCTACCCGTTGAGCCCATTAGGCAAGAGCATTTACTTTCTAAACCACTATTCAAACCTCATGTTTGCCAGTAGTTGTAACTGAACCTACTGGTCTGAAGGTGAAAAGCTCAGGACTCAAGGTTCCTATTAGTCAATAGCTCTATACTATACTTCATTATTTGTGGTTATCCACATAATCTACTGTACATTAGGAAAACTCAGAAACAAGATGTCAGACATGTACTTTAAAAGGATTTTTTATTTGTACTAGGAAGTGGTCGTTAACAACAGAAAGGCTACTAAAACCACCAAGCAATACTTCTTAATTATTCAGTTTTAGAACTAGCCATGCAGAGCTTAAAAACATTCCACTTAATGGTTTAGTCTATTTAGTACCAAATAAAAATCTTGAGAAGTATTGTTGCAGTTTTCTAAGTAATTAATGTTAAAGAGATCAGGAGAAGATAGCTAAAAGTTTCAGTTTAATAGGATCTCAAACTATAGCACAATCCAAATTCTCTAGTTTAAAACAAAAGCCAAAAGCCATGCTCACAATTTAAAGCTGATAGATTCATATAAAACAATGAGAATGAAGATCTCTATCCCTTGTCTTCAAAAGTTTGCTGTAACTATTCATTGCTGCCCTCAACTTCAAGCCATAGCCCCAAGAGCATTCAAGACAGATTTTTCAACTCACATCTGGTAACAGACAAAAGAAATGAGGCAACTGGACCCACCTTCACCTTAGCTTATCTGCTCCTTACACCCAGCACAGAGTAGCAAAGGTGCCTCGATGACAGGGACAGCTGAACAACTCCATGAGGTTTCACGAGGTTTCAGAATTCCTGCTGTTTTCAGTTTGCATAATTTACTTGGTATAGAACAATGACCTGGGCTAAAAGTGAGCCGATTCCTAAGCCATACTGGAAAACCTCCCACAGCAGCAGCAGCAGCATTCAAGCAGAGACCAGCAGAGAGCAGGCTGCAGCTAATGTCAGCTGTCCAATTTCTGTCAATTGCTATAATGTCAGAATCTTGAGATCTTAAAGTACATTTCCCAACCAGAATTTGGATTTCTCTGTATTAGGAGACAGCTGTCTGAAGGTGGAGTAAATTAAAAAACCATGATGACCTGCATCATCTTTGCTTTCACAAAATATACTTAAAGACAATGCATTACAATTCCAAGAACCCCCAATACCCCAATGGTCAGTATAGAACTGTCCGAGCATCACTAACTCACTTGAAGATTTCTTTTATTTACTTTAGTTCTCAAAGGAACTATAAACACTCCAAGCACCCACAACAAAAATTCTAGAAAAAATACAGTAGTTTTATGGCAAGGGTAATTTATATGGAAAAAATTCTGTCATATGAGATGATGGTTACAGAATGCCAACATTAAATGTAACAGCTTATACTGAAAACAGTGCTTTTACTCTATGACTGCACACTCATCCAAAAGTGCACAAAAGACGACCAAGAAGGCCAATGGCATCCTGGCTTGCATAAAGAATAGTGTGACCAGCAGAAGCAGGGAGGTGATTGTCCCCCTGTACTCAGCACTGGTGGGGCCGCACCTTGAGTATTGTGTCCAGTTCTGGGCACCTCAACACAAGAGAGATATCGAGGTGCTGGAGCGAGTACAGAGGAGGGCAACAAAGCTGGTGAGAGGCCTGGAGAATAAGGCTTATGAGGATCGATTGAGGGAGTTGGGGTTGTTTAGTTTGAGGAAGAGGAGGCTGAGGGGAGACCTCATCACTCTCTACAACTGCTTGAAAGGGCATTGTAGGGAGGTTGGTGCTGGTCTCTTCTCACGGGCAATGAGGGATAGANCAAACAACCACAAAAAACTCCAACCTGCAGCGAACCAACACGGATAGAAACATTATCAGAGGCTGGTTCTCCTTGCTAACCTATTTGTCCTCACCCTCCCCAGGCAGAACTGGTGGCATTCAAGTAACCTCACGAACTCTGGTTTCCAGAAACAACAATTTGTAACTGAACTTGACAGTTGTGAAGTTAAGTCCTCCCAAAACACACATTCTGTAATTGCAAACTGCAGTAAAAAGCCCAGTCACCGAGGAGCGTGTCCTGACCACCCTCTCTTACACAGTATCACCTGTGTAATAGACTCTGTATCAAGCACATCTACGTAGAAGATTAATGCCGGAAGATAGACCTGAAGCAATCCTAGGCATGGTACATGATACGCATTCCTATTTCTGAATAAAGTTTTCTGTGGTAAACAGAAGGTATGGAACGAAGTAGTTCAGAAGGGTAAAATGTACTCATGAGCTCTGATCTATTCAGATAATCCAGAAATGCATCTACTGTCAGAAGGATCAGAACGACAACATACTCTCAAAAAACCCTCAAGATAAAATGTTTAACCACAAAATGTGACAGCATCACACAAAAATAGATCTGTCTCCACATCAGTGGCACTAGCTTTGATGCAAAAGGCTATTTTTAAAAAGAAGAGGTCTAGAAGAATTATAATTTACACATAATTTAGTTTATATATAGCTGACTGACTTGCTACAGTAAGACATCTGTCACCATAGTTACTAATTACTACTCCTTAGAAGACCTCTTTTACTTAACTTTTGTCCTCACACTTCATAAGAATTCCTGAAAATCAGCCTTCTGCTGCAACTGCTGGATGGTTTCAGGATTAGAAAAATTTTATAATTATTCTCTTCATGGTTGAATCAAAGTCTGTCCCTTCACATATGCCCAAAACCGCCTTTTGTAAGTAAATTACAAAATAGATTGGAGAACATTGACAGCCTCAGAAGTGAAGATGCAACTTCATTTTGAATACAGACAAAGCAGACAAGTTTCCTACAAAAAAAAACCCAACAACCCAGTTTGATACTAATTACATCTAATTCTCTTGAGAAAAAAACAAAGAAATTATTTGACTTTTCAATCCACATGAACATTCTTAAGTAGAATTTTCATTCTATGAGAGATTCTCAGCCTGAAGATGCCAAGAGATTTTTAAGGTATATTGCTGCTTTAAGTACTAAGCTAAAATATTTTAACAATAAAATTCAATTAAGGGAAAGATTCCTGACAAAGGATTACTCACACTTGGTCTCAAGATGCTCAAATCCAGTCATTAGAATCCAAAAGCAATATAATGAAGAGACTTTGTATTACTGTTGTCATACATGACAGTATCTTACACAACATACACAGACTTGGAAAATTCACGTTTCGTATTAATAACCTGACTAATGTAATGGGCACATAAAACCAGTAAAAATCAGTAACACACACAGGTTTCCAGAAGGATAGTGTACTTGTTGGAAATAAGTTGCTGTGCTGTATTTCATTAAGGAGGCCAAGTCTCTTGTTACACAAGTCATTTATCCAGCTACATATCACACACCCCTGTGGTATCAGTGATTACTTTGTGTAATTTTCATCAATTTCTATCACTACCTCAAACATTTACCCTGGGGACCACATAGAGACAAGGTGACTTTCTGAGGTTTCCTTTAATGTTACTATGTTCTCTGTATTAATCAATGATGGAAATATACTGCAACTTAATACGGCTTTAAAATACAGCAACAAAAAGCCTTAATAGGCTATTACCCAGAAACCCAGGCTTCCCCAGGACAATCCCTTAAGACAACACGGTTTAAACATTGCTGCAGTACCCAGCCATTCTGATGCCCTTACATGAATACCTTCATCCAAAACTAGACTGAAAGCTAAATAATATCGTTTAAGAAATTTAATGAGCATTTGGCAACAAGACTTACTCAAACTTTGCAATAACAAAAGTAAACATCATCTTGAAGTGTACAAAGTCCCAAAGACTGTGTTTGTAGGATGCACATATCGAGATAAAACAAAGAATTGTGACCTCTGCAAAAAGCAGGTTCCCTTATATAACTAATTTCTTTTCAAATGTATTTTCTGACAGATCTGCAATTTAGCACTGCAATTGCCTTCAAGCACTCTTGCCTTCAAGTGGCAATAGCACCTTTACTAATACCACACACTAAGGGAAAAGGCTAAAGCTATTCAGAAAACTTAACAGTTACGTTCTTCAATCAACTTGATAAAGTGTAAGATCAAAATAAACTGCGGTCTCGTCTCTGACTACAGCAAGGGAGATTTGTCATGTTTGGACATAGCTTTGCCCTAATTTAAGACCAGAGGTAAACCATAAATCTTTCCTGGTCTTTAAATTTTAAGAGACTGACCTTATTAAAATCTTGCGTAACTTAAAACTAAACCCAAAGTTCTACAACACCTACTAAAATAAACGCTAAGCTTTTTTAGGGGGAAAATGAGACATGACAGAAAAAGCAGAAGACAAATTAAAAACAACTGTTTGTAAGTAAAGGAAATACTGAAATACTATCAGGACCTGGCACAGTAAATACTTAGAAGGATAAATCCAACACTAACACTATCCATTGGTTTTTTTCTGCTTCTCCAAAAATCTTGAATTAACGAGATAACTAAGCGATTAGCAAAAAATTAACTGAAATTGAAACTTGTATCAGCAAACAATTACCTTTTTGATTTGCAAGCAAATTGGAGGCAAACCACAACAGAAGCCAAGATTATCAGATACTCCACCAGCTGAAGAGCCAAAAGAGAAGATTTACTTATATGACAGCAAAGAGCGTAAGGCAGCTCCTCAGTTTATCAGGAAACCAACTCTCAGCCCCAATCCCGGACATCGGTGCAGAACTGCAAAAGCTGCCCAACGATCTTGCCACACACTGCTGGGTTTCTCCAATTAGTTAATCATTACATCAAAGCTCCTCTACTCCTTGCAAAGGATCTCTTCTCACGTGTTCACTTTTCAACTGTACAAAGGGAGAAGTTGTTGAAACCATTTCAACCCTTCCTCATTTCTTCTCCTTCCACATGAGGTCCTGTGCTTACCTACTGTTATTCATTCCATATGGCTGCTGGTTTATGACAGAGAAAACTCCCAGTGATCACACGTTCAGACAGTGAAAAAAGCCACATCAGATTTCACAAACACCTCCAAATGCAAGAGTCGTTTGCTATCATCACAAGAACATTACATTACTCTAAAAATATCCAGAAAAAATTATGAAGTTGTCTCCCTTCCTGTCAGCAAGGGATGAATTCCATCTGAAAGGACTTTTCTAACGTTACTACAGGGGTCTGGGTTTTGTTGTTGTTGTTGTTTGGTTGGGGTTTTTTGAACAGATCTGCAGCAAGCCCAGTTAATTCATCTCTTTGCACAAAGCAAAGATTCCTTGATTTTGTACATCATCTGCTGCTGGACTATTTATTAACAGATGCCAGGTGTCAAAGAAAATAACACTCAGCATATTTCTAAGCTACAGTTAAAATGACCATGTGGAGGATAAGCTTAATGCCACAGTGATATAAATTCAATGCAATCAATAAAGATGCAGAAGCACAATTCCTAACTCAAAAGGACTGCCCAAGCAGATATGACACTGTACTGGTTTTCATCACTAGATACTTTTGTAAGAGGCCCAAACCACAAATACTACCAAAATACAGTGTAGTGAGAGTTCACTGCACACTTCCTCATACTGAAAACAAGGGGTCACCAGAGCATTAGGCTCCTCTGTTTTTCTGAAGACTTCTCTTCATTAAGTAAGGACCAAAACTTGTATTATTATTTTTTTTTAAATAAATTTAATTTATTTTCATTCTGTGTTTTGAACTTCAGCATTCCATACAGAGCACAAATGCAATTAACTGCAAACCAAACACCATCAGAGAAGGGTGCGGCTCCATCTAAAGCCGGAAAACTCATTTTCCAGCACAGAGGAGAAATTTGACAATTGGGAGTTTAATATTTGTACTCAAGACACTGGCAAGGCACACCTCCAACAAAGCGAGAGAGAAAATAGTCTGGGAGGAGGCTGTATTTACTTGCAACTCATTCTTGGGTCAAGACTTTCAAAGCAAGCAGTACTGAATGCTGGTATTCACAAAGGCAGATTATTCCAGTCTTCCTTAGAGGTGAGCAATTTTACAATTAAAAAAATATGATTTTTAAAAAATTATTAATTTTTGTTTACACTTAAGGAAAGAAATACCTACAGAACACAGCCACGTACTGAGGTGGGTCTGCCAGCAGTGTGAGAGATAAAGCTGATTTCTGAAAGGCGACCTTTGAGAGTATTAGCCTGTCATTTCTTTAGCTGTGTCCTGCTGGCTTCAGAACAGGGCGCTGCAGCCTCCTCGCTGCTTCAGAACATGGGAACAACCCCAGCAGAGCCAGAGGAAGAGGCAGAGTGCAGATAAGGTGTTCAAGGATATAGCAATTACAATTTCAAACAGAGTGACTCATGATTCATACCGGTCTTAGTCGAGGGCATAAGAAACCATATACAAAGTACCTTCAGTTCACAGGTCTGCTCACATGGCAAAACTCGCCAGGGTACTTATTCCAGGGCAGCTTTCCACACAGACAAAAGCAGTTCCATGTCTTTTTTTCTACCTGTTTTTTATCATATCCACCAAGTCATCAGCGACATTTCACAGGTAACACTGCGCCCATGAATTTTACTCTTCAGGCAGGCTAAAGAAACAAACCTGAACGCCTTTTAATCGATCTTTGTCAAAAAAAAAAAAATAAAAATGTACTTAGAACACATGATAAGAGCCCGTGACCAATCTGGCAGTGGGCAGGAGGAGCAGAAGGCAAGGGAGTTGCAAAGTACTGCTGGCAATCTCACACCCTTTCAGCTGTGAGGGAGTAGTCATCCACACCTCTCTGAAATATATTACCAAGTCTTGCAATTTGGACTGAACATATTTCCCTCTAAAATACGGAAAACATTTTCCCAAACACAAAAAGAACCTCTTTCTACCACCAATGGCTTTCGATTGTCAGCCTAAGAAGATATATCCTCCATCATCAGTCTTGCAAAGGGAAACAGATGTTTTAATACTTTAAACAGCCATCAAGTAACTTTGCAAATGGCAGAGCCTTTCAGGTTTGAAAGCCAGAGACACTTCCAGCCAGCTGTATGCAGATTTCAGGTCAAGCCATCCCATTGACAAAACAGGACAGAATATTTTTCTTACCAAGACGTTATGCATTTTTAATGGATAGAAACATACCTTGACATTTTCCACTGTTCACCTCCTAAAAGCAGCAAAATTAAGTTGATAATATTACATACATTCAATCACTTAGGTCATTCTTTGTACTTCAGTATCACCATCAGAAAAGTTACTCCCCCCCCCCCCCCGTTTTTAAAAACAAAACCAAACAAACAAAACATCACAAAGCATTTAGGATAAGCTTGATCATTTGTTATCACAAATTGATTCAA
>VZTM01039416.1:50814-62150 GCA_013400555.1 Jacana jacana | reverse complement strand
AAAAACAAGGGAGGGAGAGATGACATAAATACAGATAGTTTCAATCCTGAAAAGCATATGCAAAAGATTATAGGAATATGACTAGTCCCTCCTAGTCCCTCTGACTACCAAGCTCTCCCAAGCAGCTACCAATTCAGGGAACGTGTCCCACTCAACGCACAAAGCTGGTAAATTGTTTGCCCATGAATGAAGAAGGGCCATCAAGTAATTTTTCTCATTAAAATAGTTGTGATGCTTTCAACTAAACAGAAAAGGGGCGGTTACAGAGAAAATACAAAACAAAAACCAATCATTCTGCCTACCGAGATTCACAAAAGAGCAAGTAAGTTAATGCAGGTGGCCTGAAGGACTTCAACAATTTTTGGTAAACATCCGCTCACCTGAAAGCTGAATCCAAAGCTTTATCAAAAGGTTGCCAAGTGTCACTACGCTGTTTCCATATGGAAGCCAAAGGCACATCTCCAAATATTGCAACCAGCACACCAGTAAGTGTGTGGTTAGTAAGAACTAATGATAATCTCGTAAGATTAAAAGAAAATTAAATTATACAATAAATAATCCCTGTTATCAAATTATATAATAGCATGTTATGTTTTCTCTGTACAATCCTGGCGTTACTTCGTTCTCATGGAAGTAGCACCATGTTCCACAGACCATTGAACCCATTCATACTGTAAAAAAAAAAAACACACCTAATCATTTCCAAGTAAGAATCGTCAAATCCCTTCACCAAGCATGAAATGCCTTTTCTTTTCACTGTTTTAACCTGAGTTGCAGCCACTAGAGGGCAACATAATTAAACATACTCTCACCCGGATTTGGTAAAGCAAATCAATAAAGAAGTAAACATCAGAAACTACAGTTGAAGACTGCTTATATTATGAAGGTGGGGTTTTTTTGAATACTGGAATTTCCATTAATTATAGCATATATAATGAAGACTGTAAACTATCAATCCCATCTCTACAGCCTAGAGCCTCAAATACAAGCTACTTTTAAACTACAACAATCCACACTAACAATTCTTCTATTTCTCAGATTTTAAAGTTAGGTTTCTCAACTTTAGTGTTCCTGCTACTGAAATTATGCAAGTTACTGAAATTATACCCAGAATAAGCAAGCACATGTAAAAGTCAGAATGCTGAATGTGAAAAGCCTTTTCACATTAAACACAGAAATTGAACTACCTAATCAATGGTAAAAAAGTACCTAGCTAGAAACCGGCCATACACTGCAGAAGAACTCGAATTAACATGCAGATTTTCTCCCTGTCTGATCAGTAGTTCAAAAATATTGCTGCTCTGGGAACAGTTAGGCTTTTTCTTTACAAAGGTAGCACTTTTTTAAATGTATTCTTGACATTTAAAACATGAAATTCTGGTAAATTTCATTATTTAGGCTCTTAGAAGAACAAAAGAGAAAGTTCAGAAACTACAGCCAACCAGAAGAATGAGTCATTTATTAAAAGAATAAGAACAAAACCGACTGGCAGAAGGACATGCACTGCTAACTCAAAGCAAAAACATGATTTCAAAATCTACAGCCCCAGCAGAGCACGGGAGAAAGCTGTGTAAGTCTGGGTTCTCCAGTCAGGAGAAGTGATAATGGCATTTAATAAGAGCAGCAGTGCACTGTGCATCAAATCAGTCCCATCTACATTGGCCCATCTCCTCTATGAAAAAACAAAATCTGTACCATGGATCACTGAAACAGATGAACCCTCAAATTAAGTTCACCTAAGATTCAAACTGCACTCCCAGTACAAACACAGCCTTCCCACAAAAAGCAGGGAAAGTGTTAGGTAATGAGCTCTGACATACCAAGGGGTATGTCATCCAAGCGTAAATTTAATATGGTGGTAGACAAGACTATACTTTGATTAAAGAAAAATCAGTGAGACTTTCACGTTACCTATAATTAGTCTAGTATTAGTATGAAGTTTTAATAAACTTTAATTAGGATTAGATGCTATCCATAGCTTGTTTCAAAGTAAAATAGGTTGGGTCACTGGGAACTGCCAGCATTAAGAACAACATGGTTAAATATAAATCCAAGAGAAACATGTGTGTTGCCATTGCTTCTCTTCTGAACTCCTGGAACATAGTTTTCCTCTGCAGCCTAATGCAGGTCTGATGCAAATACCAGGCATATCAAACCCTGTAGATGGTGCAGGTTGGCAGAATACTTCACTGGATTATTACAGCGTTGCACTGTTTGAACTCTGCCATTAAAAAAAAATAAATAAAAAGGCAAGCCAGCCAAATCTGTGACACTTTTGCTAGCAATTTTAAACAAGCATTTATGGCTGAAAACTAGGAAAAATACTCCAAAGTCTACCCAGCCAGTCTTACAACAATTAAGATGTTATTGTTATAATAGAAGCAGGATAAGAAATTTGTGTATAAATCAGTAACAGCTCTCCTGATTGCTTATACACAGGTCTATGTGAATATCCAGTGAAGCTACATAATCTAGAAGATACAAGTAAGAAGTAAGACCCTCTTACATGAAAGCATCTTTTCACACTGCTCCTATTAGGAATTAGTCTGTCTACCATGGACTTCAAAAGGAAGCAAGTCCTTATCCTACTTGATCTCAGAATTACCTCCTACCTCTGTTGGCACCTGAGTGTAGCTTCTAGGGGTTGAAAAAACAGCTGTATTTTAGATATTCTTAAATGAGAGACTCTGGCAGTTCCTGGAAACTAACGTACACACAACTTCAGTCTTCACATGCCTCTTGGCTTTACTGGGCAGCACTTCCCATGACAGCACTCAGTATATCCCATCTAAGTTTTCAGGGAAGCATCAGGATTCATCTCTCTGCTTTCTCCTCTCTGTGTTTCAAACATCTCTCATCCTAACAAGTTGGCTCTTTCGCAGTAGGCCTATGCTGTAGAGCATGTCTCACAGTGCACCCAACTGCAGGGAACATACTGTGCCATGCACCCAGCTGATCTGCTCTCCCAAACAGCTGCTTTAAGAACTGCACCACAGCACATCTCCAGCTTCCTCCCTGTTTGTATGCTCTGGTTTCTTCTTAGAAAAGAGGAAAGAATAAAAAAAAGAAAGAAAACTGGGCACATGGAAGAACTGAGTGTAGCCTGGTCCTCTCCCATCACACGACCAACATGTGCAAAGCACTTAAGTGACTAGAAGCACATCAGAGAGTATCCTGTACTCTAGGTTCAACCTTCAACAGAAGGTACTGTAAAAGCAAAGGGTCACTGCATTTCTGGACATAAGCAAAAATACATTTAATTCTTAAGAAGTTCTCATGGAACAAACAAACGACTTTGCTGTATTGGTTTATTCCATCACTTGCTTTTCTCATCTCTTAGGTACAAGTCAGATAAAATAAACACATTCTGTTAACTAAGGTCTCTTGCTTACCCAGTTAAAGTCATACTTTTCCCACTTGACTCAAAGCTGAACAACTTGTGCAGCTTATGTACCTACTGCCTGCACAAAACTGGGCAGCCTGATGACCTCCATGCTCAGCGGCTGAATGTCTCTACATCTCCAGTACCATCCACTCAACCAGCCCAGCAAGCACTAATTCGAAGCGTGACACACGCTACCACCAACCTCCACCCAGCAGCCTTCGCCTTCTCTGTTTCTCAACAGTTTTATAACCTCAGTGTTTCTTAACAGGCACATCAGGAACAATGTTTTCTTCACTTCCCTTTGAAACGTTTAGCTTCAAAGTTTAAATACCAGAAACAGTAAACAAAAATGGGTAAAGTACATCAACAGTTCAGAGTAACAAAGCAGAGGGGAAAAATCCCAAAACTCATATTATTCTGGAAATGGCAGGCATTTTGATCAAGTGAACTTAACCCTCTCTTATAACTATTCTACCAGTACCCAAGTTATTTTTTTATATAAAACAATTTACACAAACTTTTATAATTTCAGAAAGTCTCTCTGGATCTTACTAGTCATTCATATAAACAATAACCAATGGGCAACCTATTAATCCAGTTTTCTTTTACTACTTTAAGAAAAAACTGTAATCATTTAGGCAAAGCAACTCACCCACCAGTAGTATTCTATGATAAATTACAACAGAAATATTCTTGTGCCGGGCCTTATGATAAGAATGCAATGCAGTTAATTATTTGCCAGTTAGAGAATAATCATTATAAAACTTCACTCAGGAACAACTATCACTTTTTCTTTCATTCCCCTTTTTCTAAAGGTTTACCAGCTGAGTGGGATTTACAAACATTTTGCTCTGCAACCCAAAAAGAAGGGTGCCCACAGCGAGTCAGTCTGCTGGTACACTGCAATAGATCCCTACTTACCTTCTCCCAAGTCTATGTGCAGCCACAACTTCACCTGAAAATTCAACACTTATAAAAGAATTTGGTCCCTAAACCACTCCAGGAAAAAAAACAGTAATAAAACTTAAAAACAAAACACAAACCCCCAAACCTAAAACACACAAGAAACTCAACCAAATGGATTCAACCAAATAATGAATTTAAGACAGAGCTTCTAATATCGCTCATTTTTGAAAACACACATTTTTTTCTCAGGCGATACTTAATCCTCTTTACATGGTTGCTACGTGTGGCTACACGCTGAGCCACTCTGCAAACAGACAACTCTCAGAGCCTACGAGGACTTTTCACTTAAGTGACCCTATTTTGTCTACTTGCAGTTTACCTGAATTTTTATTTTTCATGTACTTAAGACAGCGTCCTACAGAGGAGTTCAAACTGTTGGCAGACAAAAATCATCACTTACTGTGAGAGTTCTCATAAAAAACCCAAACCAATTACCGTTGATTTTTAAAGCAAGCTACTAGAACTTTTACATTCTGCAGACATGAGGAATAATTGTTGTGCCAGTTCAAGGACAAATTCATCTCTACTTATTATCAGCTCAAATAAAACCAGAACCACTAGATTTCTTCATGAAGCAACACGTTCAAAAATGTATTAGCTACGAGAAGGCGTTCTCGTACAGAACCAGGTAAATGAACATAGGTAGTTCCATGCTGTTATTTTAAAAATAAACCAAACCCACTGCAGTAAACCCTAACATCCAATGCTCTCCTTAGCTAGGCACAATATAAACCTTAAAAAAATATGTTAAAACTATCTAACCAGGTGAAGTGGTAAACAGTAAATCTCTATAGAATGAACAGTTCTGATATGGCAGTGAGACAGTGAGGCATCTTATATAAAGAGGTGACACTATTTTCCTTAAAATCTTTCATGGAAGATCACCTATCTTTCAACTGTATGAGTAATTAAAAGGAAAAAATATATATCTGTCTGATCAAGAAATATTTCTTTTGCTACGAATGGTGCTCATTTCAACCTCCATTTCTGCATTGCTCATAGCAACAGCTCTTTTTAACATGAAGAAAGTTTTGATAAAGCTTAACAAAGTAGGCTGAGATAAATATGCATTTTTAAAAACAAACATCCAAACAGATGAAAATTGACTTAAAGAAAATTTTCAAGGAAAAGCTTTGTTACCTTAAACGATAATTCTAACCTTTTTGATGATTTTTTTTCAACAGCACAGAAGTCTGCTCTTCAAGCACCTACGCTTAATGGCACAAGTGAATTTAAAAAGGAGAAGTGGTAATACATGCTTCCTGTTGGGTTTTTGCCCTTTTTTTTTTTTTTAAAAAAAAAAAGAGCAACTTTCAATCTACAGTGTGCAATCATGTCTTTAATTATTCTTAAGTTTCACTATTCCCTTTTGCATGGTTTCATCCACTTGCAACATCAATCATCTTGTCTCTATCCCGTTCTCATAGAATTTCCAATGCAATCAAAGTCCACGGTAACCTCACAGCTCAGCACTCTGCTCACCTGATTGTTTATCCCTAATACTGAAAAGTGATTTGTGCCTCGGTGCTGACACCAAGCTCACCTCTACACTTCTCCAGCATCACCACACAGATATGCTTCCTGCCCCCTGCAGTACCTGAGCACCTGCAGACCACCTTCTGATATGGCTAGCAGGCTCAAGTCACAGAAAGTGACCTCAAGAACCAGATGCTTGTATTTATGTGGAATGAGACACAGAACCAGAAGAGTTTCTTCCAGCCTTTCATCTCACTTCTTCTCCTAGTTTTGCTCTCTCCATCCCCTAAAACCATTTATGTCTGGCTGCCCCATCACCACATGACACTTACCTTGAACCCACCTGGACAAAAGATGAGCTGAATGAAAGGTGCAGCTGAGATGGATGTTATCACAGACTGTTGGGAATCTGTCTTTGCATAAAGGGACAGTAATAAGAGAAAGATGGCAATTCGGACGAGTTAAATGCTCAAAACCAGACGGGGTACCTAAGGTAGATCCTCATGAAACCTTGGCATTCTTTTCCTCCCAGTGAGAGGAAAGAAGACAAGACCAACAGTATAAAGCATAAACAAATGAGCTGCAGTCTAAGGTCTAAATGTTTCAAGAGTGGCCTAAGTGTGAGAGTTAGCATGGGGAGGACAGGATCGATGAAGGACTAAATAAGCATTATTACCCACATTTTCAGAAACATCTAAGTGCAGTGACCTTGGATTTTCTAAAAGGTATTTCCCCTGGACAACACAGAACAAGTCAACAAGATTTTGTTTCACGCTATTAGCTTTAGTTGATTTGTTAAGGGAACTAGAGAGCACAGAAAGACACAGAAATCAATACTGAAAACAATACCTTTGAGTTGGAACGAATTCCCGCAGGGGAATCGGATCGGAAGGGAACAAGCATGATTCCACTCTGAATTGCAACACCAAGTTTTGTAGAAAGTAACAAAAAAGTCCATATTCTACCACAGTTCATAATGCAATTTCTCATTAGCACTGTGGGAAAGACACAAGACATACAAGCTTCCTGCTTTGGGACATTTTTAACAGCTGTACCCAACCATAATATCAACATGTCTGAAAAAAAAATATGGTAATACATTATAAAGAACATGTCTATTTTCCAGAGCTTAAAGCTGTAGCACTTGAGAAAAACAAACAACTCAAGTATTTAAATTAAACTGTTTTCAAAACTTGTAAGTTTAGCTTAACACATATTACCATGTTAAATATGTTAATTATTATAATTCAGACATTTAAATGATAATACCCCTACTATGCCTCAAGCGTAGACAGGTATCTCGGTGCTTTACACTTTAAACAAGCTGCACTTTAACTGACTTTACCACTACTGATTATATAAAATAAATATACAAGACATTCCTCACATCACAATTATTCCTCATGCAAGGTCATATAGTTCTTTCTAAAGGCTTTTTTATCAAAGCAGATAAACTTTCTCTTCCCTCATTTAAGATGCCAGCAAACAAAGCTCGTACTTCAAATACTACATTAAAAAAACTAAGCTTTAGTACAGCTAATACCCTTTCAATTGCTCAAAAATGCAATTTCTCAGGAAAATAAGGAGCTAGTCTTCACCAATCTAAATCCATATGTATATGCATAAACAAAACCAATCTTGCTAAGTAGTTCAAAAGGCCTCAGAGCTACTCATGCACACAACTAAAGGCATCTGCACTCCTGGCCAGCTGTATGAGCAACCACAGCGCATCCATCACCTATCTGATTTTGTGGTGATTTATCACTGGTGTTCTCTTCATCAAGAATTATAAAAAGCACAAACAACAAGAAATTCTATTGGTATCAAAAGCTTTGTTAGTAATTGTTCTAGTATTTGAATTCGTGCACTGAATTTAAAAACAAACAACATGAAAGTAACAATGATGGGGGGATGGGGACTGAGAAGATCAGTAGCAGGCTGGTCCCCTCCATCCACTGTAGTATCTCCAGCTTTATGAAAAGAAAATCCCAGTAAGGGTCAAAATTCATATTAGTCCATTTTTCTTATCTGACTCAGTATGCTCAAAGTCCTTGTTAATACCCTAGTAATTACACAGCCACTGGTAATACTAAAATTGCAATAAGCTGAGCCCTTCCTGCGTTCCCCAGTATTTGTTTTGCTTGTATGTTCTTTCCAGCATGCTAATTGTTAGTTCAGGCTTCAACCAGAACTTTCCAAAAGATGCAACTTCTCTTCAGATTGGAGAGACGATTTCAAGAAAGTGGATTTGCCTCCTTTTCTTTTTCTTTCCTTCTTACTCACCTTTCCACTCTCTCACCCATTAAAGCTAACTGGTTTAAAAATAAAAATGCAAGTTGGCTGTGCCTGCAAATACAGTAAATAAGATTTTTAAAAAAATAAATTATCTGCATATAATCACAGACTGTCACTCTAAAATGGACCTTGCCATAGAAGTTCCTCACCCCATTACAATTCCCCACTAAAAAAGCATTTATTATGATGTTAGTAAATGCTAGTAGTACAGCCCCCATATGGCGTGTGCTGTCGTATCACTAACTCTAACCAACAGCCCGGGACTCCGGTATGTAATAGGTACCTCGGCATCCTTTCAGCCACAGGCTAAACCAAAGCCCTCAGCATTCGCCACGCATGTGGACACGCACACATTGGCAGCTGCTGCTGCACCAGGTCACTTTTTAAGCCACTGAATCTTTTATCAGCTGTGAGAACAGGGTAGGTTCCTGCACAATCCAGAAACAAATGTTTCAAAAAAACACCAAAGCAAACAAACAGAACAGATGCAAATGCCTCAGTTCTAGAAGGTCAGTTTTTCTATAGCCTTTTTTTTTAATATACCATCAAATAGACATTCATAATATACTTTCTCAGGTTTTATCCTGGCTTTAAAAAAGGCAAAAATAGATTCAGATCACTAGGTTTTTGTTCTATAATTGCAAAGTAACTTGTAGTTTTAGCTCTAACGGAGAATCTAGTTGCACCATATCTCAAGAAATAGCTTTAATGATGGTGTCAAAAAAAGTATCCTTATTACTAAGAACAATGACCTCATTAAACAATTACCAGGCAAAAACTTCCTTTTGGATGCAGGTATCAGACCTCTCCATTTTGAAATCACTAAGAGATTACACAAATTACCAACTTTGAGCACTGTCAACAATGAAGCAGCACTTTTATCTAGCATAACTAGAATTTAGTCCCCAGTTACAGCTCCCCAGTAAAAAAGACTGTTTGGGACACCTCAGCACAAGTGCAGCATGGAAAACATGAAGCAATTATGTTTTCCAAATGCCCACAAGTATATCCAAGCACTTACTCTTTCTTAAATCCCTCTATTGTCTGCAAACTTTTGCTCTGGATAGGGGAGAACAGATTCCACTCAGCTTTGCCCACCTGTATAAAAACTGTCTAACGAAGTATTTAAAACAGAACTACAGAATATACTCTCTAGACTTGAGGCACGCCACCAGCAAGCAGATCATGTCACTGAAATAATATTACAAGATTACAGGTACCTTAACACTAGCCTTAAAACTACACCTTCATAAAAGGTTTTTAAAGGATACTACAAAACAATTATTTTTCTAAATCTCTTGGAGACAAAGCTGCAATTAAAACAAAGGAAGATGGATACAGCAAGTTCCAACTATAAAACACATCAAAGAGAGTACAAGTTAGAGATCTCAAAAGAAAGACTAGTCATCAAGATCCTTTAATATTAGTTTATAAAACTTAAGTCATCATCTAAAATTCATCCAGCAACACCTATCCTGGGAAGGCTCAACATAAAGCTGTGAGAAAGGGAAGAAGAAAACTGAATACATATTCATTTGATCAACATGGGGAAACCAAAGAAACCCACATCTCTGTATACCCGCACACAAAATGGTTTAGCTGCAGGCACATTTACACCAGGCTGTGAAGCAGACAAAATCCCAGAACAGGGTGACCTAAAGAGCCCACAGGAATGCACTTCGAATGTCCCAGAGTGGCTCAAAGAAAGCACAACTGTGTTGGTGCAGTGTTTTGCCAAACTCACCCTTCCGAAGCTCATTGCTAGAACATGGGGTCAGAGCAAGTCAACCTGCAGCCAAAATGTACATCTGCATTAAAGTTATCAGGAGACTATTCTGCAGTAGGATGTACTGGTTTCAGCAGGTGAAGTGCCATGTGTGCAGAGATTCCAAAGAAAAAACTAGTTTTGAGAGAAAGCTGTCCATGTGTGTAAATGCAATGCATTTGAGTACAAACACCACTAAAAACATTTTCCTTTCTGTTTATGTGGAAGTTAAGAAGTTATTCAAACACAGCACATGTACTTTTAACTTTCTAATTAACAGTCAGATTCATAAATTTTACTAAAAACCATGCTGACACTGTGGGTAAAGTGCATTCAAACAGATTATCCACGTGCCTGTGTCATATCTAACACAGTACTAATAAAATAGCAGTCTATCAGTTCTCCCCTTAATTACATAGGAAGGTCTCTGTCCACAGCTCAAACCATTG
Organism: Jacana jacana; assembly: GCA_013400555.1. Taxonomy (NCBI): domain Eukaryota; kingdom Metazoa; phylum Chordata; class Aves; order Charadriiformes; family Jacanidae; genus Jacana; species Jacana jacana. Next base: position 51,814 of record VZTM01039416.1, on the reverse strand, counting down.
GCTTACAGTCACAGACAGTATTTATATACTTACCAAAAGCTCTGCTAAAACAGCACAACTGGTAGCTTTACCTAATGTCAACTAATCATACAGATTGCAACAACAAATATGCCCTTTCTATGAAAATTCTTATTCCTGATTTGCTCTTGTGACTGCTGGAACATGCAATCTAGGAAAAATTCTCAAAGAGGAAGGTTGAAAGAAAGAATTCATTTCCCCTTTAAGTTCTTAAGAAGGAAGTAGTGGTTGAAAGCTGTAAGTGAAAGTGTTGTATTATTTCCACCCTTATGGAATTAGGGGTGGAACTAGGAACATTCTTATCACAGCTTTCATTTAGTGCTTCTTTTTCTCCTGGTAAATTTTAAGATCATTTCTGTCTAATGCATTTTGGGGGGAATTTTAAGTAACACTATACAGTAACTACACTGGCTATTGCATAATACTACATCAGACATATATATACACACACACTGAAAGATCTAGACCCTCAGAACACAACTTAGACAACAGCAACACAAGCTAGCCTGCATAGCAAACATGCCTGACCTGGGCAGCTTATTTCTTGGTAAGGATTAATTTTGCACCCCAAAATTCTATACCAAGTCCACAAGCAACCTAAAGTAATCCAATGTGCCATGAAGCAGAGGATTGGACTGGATGACCTCCAGAGATCCATACCAACCTAACTCATTCTCTAACAGTACATCCATGTAATAGAATTTGGCTGTCCTTGTTCACAGTATTACAGCTTCCCTCAGAGTAGATACCACCTGAACTACACATAATGACTTACGGTTCTGGAATTCACAGAAACAAAAGAAACTTCATCAAACTTATACTTTGTTCCTTGATAGTATGTGACTATATTGGCTCTGCATAGCCTTAAAAATCCTCTGGCATTCAGCAAGAGGAATCCCTGTAATGATAGCAAGAAAACAACAAGGAGTTGCAGTTACCTACCAAGATCAAAGACTTGATAAAAATAGTTTGGCTGCAGAAT
>VZTM01039416.1:19204-32476 GCA_013400555.1 Jacana jacana | reverse complement strand
CGCGCAGGCCCCGGGGGGTTTGTGGGCACCCGTTCTCTGCGGGGGCGGGCGGCGCTGCGGCAGGGCCCCGCCGGAATCGGGCACTTCCTCTGGTGCCGGTGTTGCAGGGCGGCGGGGGAAGCTCGGCGGCGTTTTGAGGGAAATGCGATTGTGCAAAAGCCCGAAAGGCGGCGGGGACGGGGGGGGGCATGGTGTTCCTGCGGGGTCTGAGGCGTGGTGGGGAAGCCTTCGCCAGGGCCAGCTGTCACGGAGCGTGAGGTGAGCCCCGTTGCTCTCAAGCAACCGTTTTTCTTAAGCTGGTTGTCAGGTCAGTGTGCCGCCGTGAAGGGTTTCATCTCGTGCCGAGGTCTGCATCAAGCACATCGTCAGCTTGCTTTATATGCGAGTAGCGCTAATTTCCACGGCAGCCAGATGTTAAAGATTTTAAAGGAGTGTGATAGCAGTGGGAATGCAAGTGGTCTGTGGAATTAACAGCCTTCTGCAGATCGCCTGGGAATGTAAATAGATGATCTAAATGTTGGAAGCGTTTTCCTTGCACCATTAAAGTCGCACCGTGCCGCTGTGTTGGTGACACTGGCACAAGCTGCAGGGTTCCTGGGCTCCCCGCTGCTCCTTCCCGCTCTGTGCAGCAGGCCAGCACCCGCGGCTGTGCGGAGGAGCCCCGCCAGGGAGCCCATGGGGCTGAAAGAACCATTACACTTTGGATTAGTGTCACATCCCGTTTCGCCAGTGCAGCAAACGGTGTGCAGGGACAAACGTCTTGTCTTTACAGACTGTTTTGGATGTTAAAGTGGGTTAGCATAAATGTATGGCAGACTGGGCTAAAATTCAACGAAGAAAACACTATTGCAGTGTTTGAAATACATAGTTGATACGCATTGTTGGCTGGAAGAGAAATGCAAATAAGAAACCAGCGTACTGTGCTGGCTATAGAAGTTGCTGGTAAGCGGCAAAGACAAAAACTTCTGTATAACCTGTGACTTAAGCACATAACGTGCCCCTGGTGGCTGAGGGAAGCACAGCGTAGTGTCTTTTGTCTGCAAACAACTCTAACGCTCCTGTTAATTTTAGTTGAATGGACGCATAAAATGGAAGTTAAGATGCCTACATAGCGAGGGCCTGAGTTTCTTTGGGTATGCTGCTGCAGGAAGAATAATTTGCTTTTAGTTTCAATTGGATTGCTTATCAATTAGGTTACTTAACAGTATAGAATGTTAGAAGATGCAGAGATGCAAAGCAAGAGTTTTGGTTGTTGCACACCCACACAAAAGATGTTTTATTTCTTTCTTGGAAACTCCTTAGACAGAAAGAAGCGGCTCCTTGCTGTAATTCTAGAAGAAAGCCCCTATGACTGCATTTGAGGAGAAGAGTTACCAAAGTAATATTTCTACCAGTCACCACAGTTTTCAAGTTAATTTTCTTTTGCCAACAAATTAGACTGTTTTGTTTCCTGTCCAAGGAGTTAGATTATTAGTTCTGAGGGGAAATAAAATACAGGCAGAGAGCATTTAGATTATGGAGGCAAACGTTTGGGTGATGGTCTCCACTAATTCTGCTTGTCTCCCTTGCATTCTTTTGGTAGGCAGCTTCATCTTTGGCAGCTTCTGGTGCTGAGCAGCAGCAGGCGTATCGGTAGCTCGCTGGACTAGTGTTGATGCTGCTTTTGATTTGGATTTCTTTAGTGAGATTGTTCACAGCATTGTGTGAAATCTGGTGAACCAGGGCAGTGCTTACTTTCGTTATCATTGCATCCTTCTGGCATGGCCACCCATGCGGGTCTGAAAGGCTGGGCAGATGTGACAGTGTAGAGGTAATAGTTACAATACAACTGGTTTTACTCCTCTTCCTTTGATTTCTGGGAAGACACACCAGCTAGTGAGGAAAAGGGTATGAATTCAAGTCTGGTCTGCTCTACAGTCACCTGACGAGGTGCGGATTGTTCCAGCATCTTTCAACACCTGAAAAAGTTACATTTGAGTGTATTGCTTAGCATGAGATAGCACAGGAAAATGTTAAGAGATGAAAAAAAAACCCAATGATGCAATAATGTTTAGTAAATGCAGTATGCAGGTGTTCCAAGCATGTGTCAACTTTTAGCTTTAGTTATACCAATATGTATAATGTACGCCTGGACATCATTGAGTAGAGGACTCGGGGAGAAAGAAATGAATTGGAGACTTTCTGGCCAGGGACAGAAAGCCTGCTTAGTTGGAGACCGGCCAGTGGATGTATTTGTTGTTTTCTATAGAGTAGGATGGTATTCTGTTATCTGGAGATACATTTGCTTTCTGTTGAACAAGGTTAAAATGGCTAATGATGTTAGCAGTGCAGTAATATGAAGATTTTAGACAAAGTTAGTGTTCTTGCATTGAACTTTTGTTCTTAGTGAAGTTCCCATCTATGAAAGCACTGAAACCTTTCTTGAAACGTAATCTTTGAATTTATGTTGAATTTCCTTTGCTTAGAAGCTAGCCATCCATTTCAGTAGTTTTGAGGGATTTTTTTGAGAAACCTTTTAGCTGAAATTTAAGTATCTCAGGTTTGTCTTCTTTCCTATATGTTCTTTTCTCACCTGCTTGCATAATAACCTATTTTGTACATCTGGGGTTTTTTTAATGGTGATGCCTCTGTATCTTACATTGTGTTGCATCATTTTTGTTGCCTGCATTGTAAAACATATTAAATAAACTTCCTTTTTTCCCATCAGTACAAAAGTCCTGGCTTTTTGAGTGTGTTCTTTGAGCTTTTACAGTGCCCGGCTCTCATTTGAGGCCAACATTCATCCTCCAAGAGTTAGTATTAATACAGAGGGTGGTTTGTGATTTAATTATTCCTACCTACCTGTCAGTTGCAACAGATTTCAGACAATAATGTGTTGTTGGCTTTCTATGGAATCACCTGCAGCATGTCATATGTACAATTCAAATTGAAAGGGTGCAATCTTGCTCTCCTTTGAGACCTTTTGCACCAAAACCCTCAAGTGCTTTGAATTTTTTAATGGACTTGTATGGTGTCCAGCTGGCATCCAAAATGCTTTGTGAAAATGGGTGATCAAGTTAGCTTAAAAGCATAAAAAATAAGAACAGAGACGTAATATTAATAGCTTACAATTGAAAATAGCCAGACACTAGGCAGGCACTTGAGGGTTGTGTCATAAAACTATGTAATAGAAGCTTGCTGCTTGTACCCAGTTTATTTGCAAATAAAATAATACTTTTTTCCCTATAGGTTATATATCCTCCACATTCAAACCTCACAGATAAAGAGGTAAGCTGTGGTTGCTGTATAAGTGTAGAATTTGGTTTTAGTTTAGTAATATCAGGAAATATAACGTCTCTCTTCTTTTCTCCACCCTTTAGAAAACCAGTATTTGCTATTTGTCTTTTCCAGATTCTAATTCAGGTAAGAGCTGTCTTCACTCTGTGGTTGTCTGTTGTTGGACTAAGGTATGCTACAAAAAGACAGAATTTGACAGATTAAATTAATGAGCTTAGGTTAAATAGATTATATGAATACCTTAATTAATATTACAAGACAGAAAAGTTACACGTAAGGTTATCTATAAAAATGTAGTTGTCTGTGTTGCAGTAGGTTGGAGAACTTTTTTTTAATGTAAATGAAATATTGAGAATGTGAATGTATAAGACATGGCAGGTGACAAACCCGCAGGTGTTTCAGAATAGTTTGCAAGTAAAGAATGAACATCTTAATCTTGCTTTTAAACAAAATAATAATACTGTTAGTGTAAAGCAAAGTGTAGACACGGAATTCTAATGGTTTAATAAAGCAAATGGAAGGAATATGGAACCATTTTCTTATAAAGGAGTAAATGTATATTTTCTAAATTTCATAACAGTGAAACTGACTTTTAAATTCAAAGGCATTGAGAAAGAACCATTGTGAAGGGAAGACCTAGGCCATTTTATATCTTCCCTGTGCTTGATGCTTCTGTTGCTGTGTGGTCCTGCTTGCTAAATTCTTCTTTAAACTCCTACTGTTCTGCTGCCAGAAAAAAAAAAAACAAAACTGGAGGCATGTGGCTGATGAGTTGGACCACCTGCAACAAGATACATCAGAGCTGCAGATCCTGCCTTTCACAGCTGTATCTTAAGAGTCAAAGCCTGCAGTATCGAGTTGTCCCTCGGACTGCTGTTACACTGTGCGTCTGGTTGTGCCCTCTGATACTGGGTGATGTGCACAGATGTGTGTTTCTAACATGTGTGTGAGTTTTCCTACATAACTTTGCAAACCATCTTGGCTAATTTTCCCCCTTTTTCTTAATGTCAGTAAAATTAAGATACTTTCTTTGTTCTTGATATCCTGCATGTAAACAAAGGGAGAGCTTCTTTCTGTTACTGAAAGAGAAGATGAGTTAACTGTATCTTCTTATTACTGTTGTTAATGGTAATAAATCTGTCCAGTCTTCAAAAGGTATATTGAAGGCACAAAATAATGTGTTTGGAACAAAGGCTGATTGTTTGTTGATTGGTTTTGTGGTTTTTGTTTTGTTTTTGTTTTCCAATAATAGAAGTAGTAAAGTTATTTTAGGCAGGATAGGCATATGTAAGGGGGTTTTACTTGCAGTGGGGGAAAAAAAAAAAAAAAAGCACACTTTCTTGCTTTTTATAATGTCCCTATTAAGAACCTGTAGATTCTTGGTCATTCTCAATAGGCTGAAGCTTCAAATTATGTAAGAGGGATTACAGCCATAAAAATGTGTTCTAGAAATTTGCTGGGAGTGTATGCTGTCTGTTAAGATCTATTTTTATATCGTAGGCTGTAATACAAAAATAAAAACCTTGTGGAATATAGCAGAGAAAGAAGTTAGTAGCTTGCAGCTAAATTTGATGTCGGTCTTCCCTAGGTTTTCATGGCTCAAAAGGTTGATTCAGCTCTTTTTTCTTTTACCACTATGAACAGATAACATTCTAGGACTTGTAGTGGCTCTGAATTTAGGGAGGGAAATGGATTTAATAAGATCATGACACATTTTGTCGTTTAAGCTAAGTTTCCTTGTATGGTTGTCTTTAAAATTACACTTTTGCCTTTTCTGCATGGATAGTTGAAGGAAGAATAGACTTTTACCAATCTCTTCAAATCCTACATACTGGAACAGCTTGTTACATAAGAAGCTGTCATATTTTGAATATTTCAGCAGTAATGATTATGGGTAATTTAGGTATTCTGTGTATAACTTATTATAATAGTTTGGTTTGGTTTTTTTCTTGGATGAAGGGAACGGGCTATGAAAACTTGGAAGCAAATATTTAGTGCTTTGTTACTGGCATGTGCTGTGTATTTTCTTACTGTGACTGCGTCCCCATAAAGCACTTGCTCTAGTTGCCTGCTCGGATTGGATGCTCATCCCATCATACGCTGTTTTGCTACTTTCAGTTTTGTCTTGGCTCATTGTGGGTTTCCTGCTGCAGCTTCAAGGGGTTCTAATACTCGGACCTGAATGCTCTGGACACACCAGCATTAATCCACCCTGGCCAGTTGCACGGCCAGCGACTTGGACTGAGGGTCTGGGCTGGCTGGGGTCGCTGCAGCAGAGTGTATGTTCCTGAAAGAGAAGAAGGTGAAATTGAGCTGTGAAGTGTGAAGGAAGGTTATCTGGAGAATGGCGCTCTGCCTTACTCTTTAATCACTTAGCACTGGCTGATGTCAGACAGGACAGCTGTGAAGAGTTCAGATGATCAGTAGTGACTTCATGATTTGGGTTGTTTTTTTTTCCCCTCAAGGTCTTTGCAAGTTACATCCAAAAATTGTAAGAGCAAAGCACTAATGAAGAAGTTAGATTCAGTATGCAGAAGCAAGTGTTCTTTGCCAGCTGGAAACTTACTGCTGTAACAGTAGCTGTAAGTTTAATAGTAGACTGGTTTTTATGGCCACTTAAGTGAACGTTTCCATTATCAGGGTGAAGTTAGTCTGCTTACCACAGGATGTTGTCTTTCAGTTGATTGTGTTCATGTTAATACCACCACATTCCAAAGGGTCCTTTCTTTTACAGGTTTGCTACAATGAATAATATACTGGCACGTTCTTAAAATTCTAGCAGTCCCCCTTATCACGGTTCCCATGAACAGCACATTCTGTTCAGCTTATCTAGCTTCCACTTGAACTAAAGTTTTTGTGAAGCTGCTCGTCTTTTAACAGGAGACAAGGTTTGTAATGGCAAGGACACGGCCCTGAGAGTATCACTGATACGAGTTCTGACACTTCAGTTCTCCTGTTCCACCTGGAGAAAGTTTCTTCGATAACGGATGCACGTAGTCAATATACTTAGTTACATTTTTCTTTCAGAAAGTAATTTTGGGAGAAATTAAGGGAAACTTTGTTCCTTGGGAGTATTACAGGGACATAATACTCGGTTTCACTCAGTTTTCTGCAGTTAGCTTTTTGTCTTTCCAAAATACTGAGTCCTGGGTCTGCATGTATGAACTGTTGGGTGTCAAAAAGGGGTTCAGTGCAGTCACTCCATGGAGAAGTGGCATGTGGTTAAGATCATCAGAGCTATATAGGCAGACCAATAAAATGTGTAAGAACAGGACAGCCGTTAGTAGAGCTGCTTAAGGCCATGGCAGTCTAATAAACCCACTGTGAGGCAGAGTGACTGTTTTTTTCTTGTTGAAGGCGGACTGTTTATTCTTGCCAAAAATGCCAAATTGCCCACTTTTTAAAATATAAGCGGTCACAGTAGCAGTGTGAGATAAATGAACCCAAACTATTTTAACTCTTTGGCTCTAGACAGGTCCTCATGCTGAACACGGCTCAAGCAGAATGCTGTCTTGTTGTTTATCTCCTCTCCCGTGTAGGTTGTCTTGGGGACACACAATTTTGTTTTAGATTTCGACGGTCTACTGGAAGGAAAATCTCGCTGTGTTGTTTTCTGGACCAACTGGACAGAGATCTACCAGTTTACTTAAAGGTTGGAAATAAGAAAAGATGAAGTTAATTTCTTGTGGATAATGTTTACTTATGGGTCTTCATGCTTAAATCAAATGCTTGAAAACCAAAATCTCTGAGCTGGATGTCCTGAAAGACAAAGCTCAGCAAATGTTTTGGGTTTTTTTGTAGCATGCCATTATTATAATAAGGAACTAATAATTTGTTGTGTTAACTATTCTTTAAGTTATCATACTATGGCTTTTGACTCCAAGGAATTAAATTGGTGAGCAGACCTATTTTGTTACAGACTATAAACCTGTAGATCAAACTGTAAAAAAACGTTATCTTACCGGAAACCTGAAGTGCTTTAAAAAAACCCCAAAAACAAGTTGAATGGTCTGTCTCTGCTTCCCTCCATAATTTTTTGAAGGTGGAGCAGTCATCTAAAAGAGTTAATGGCCTAAAAGTTGTTTGTACTGTGTCCATATGCTAGTGGCGGACTGATTCTCAAACTCAGATCTATTTATGTGGCAAATACATGAATTCCTGTTTATAGAAGAGATGAGGCTGATGTTTTATCTTTGAAATGTGAGAACATGTTTCCTTAATACTCCAAGAATATTTTATACAACTAATAGGTTGAAAGACTAGTTTTTATCTTTTCAAGTCAGAGCTTTAAGGTTTTTAACTGTTAAAATTTTCTAGCGCTACTTTGCAAAATTATGAGTCTTGATTTATTCCTCAGGAAACTAATTCTATTTTTGCTTTCATGGGTTGTCAGGAGAATGTAGATATAAAAATAGTGAAGCCAGAAAACACAGCTGTTCCCACACACTGGTATTTTCTCTTTGAAGTACTTATTAAAAAAACATAACGCCAATAAACAGAGTAATCCTTCTAGTTCATTGTACCTAATCAACTTTGGAGCTTGCAGGGAAATTAGCCTTTAAAATGCATTTTGAATGCTTCAGAGAGAAGGGCAGTGTCAGGTTATATTGAATTCTTTCCTTTCTTTTGCAGAGAGATCCAGCATATTACTACGGTTATGTATATTTCAGACAAGTTAGAGACAAGTCATTAAAAAGAGGCTATTTCCAGAAGGTAATTTCAATTCTCAATTTTCAACCCTTTTAGGAAAATACAAAATTTGGAATTTAATTGTTTTTCAGTGACCTCAGAGGAGAGCAGGAAGTGTATCTTGCTGTCTTAACTAAAGTCATTGTCGATGTGTAGTGATTTGGTTTAGTTTTATGTCAGCTGTGCTGTGTTCCAGCTGCACAGAATTTTCTCGTGTGTTTAAAAAGAAAAAGTTGGGAGTTGTTTGTTTGCAGTCGCCTGTGGTCATGTGTGTGGTTGGCATGTGTGAGAAGAATCACACTTGACGTTTTCTGAGGATAACCAGTAAAAAGAACTGCAGTAGGGCTGAGGGAGAGAGAGGGTTAACTTAAAATTGTATTTTTGTTTTTATTATTCTTTATTCCAGTCGCTGGTCCTCATCAGCAAGCTGCCTTATGTCCATCTCTTTCGCACCATGCTTAAGCAAATAGCACCAGAGTACTTTGAGAAGAGCGAAGCTTTCCTGGAAGCAGGTAGTGGTGCAGTTATGTTGTTCTGGAAGAGCTTCCTGTAATAGCACATGCTTCTTGTGGAGAAATAACAGACAACACTGACACAGTCTAGTTTGCATTTCTGTCTTCTTGCAGGGCAGAGGGTTGAAACTTTAGCAAACTGCCTTGATTTCTAGGTCACTGAACAGAGAATCTGGGTTTGGATCCTCCATGGGACAGTTGAAGCTCCTCCCTTGAAAACATCTAGGGGTTTTTTGTATGTTTCGGGACAAGTAGCTGGTTACGCTCTTCTCCAATTGCATCCGTTCAGGCATTCTGACCCCTTTTGTTAAGCAACAGCACAGATGTCATCCCCTGTGTGTGGGAGGGGGTTGTGGGAAATTTCATTCCTTTGTTTACCAAAGGTGAAAAGCAACAAAGTGGCACTGACAGCAGAGCCGGTGCCTCGGGTACTGCAGAACTTTTAAGAGCCAGAGAAGGCCAAATTGGAAGCTTTTTGCTGTTTATGTGGAAGTGCTGTGTCCTCTCTGCTGTGCCTCCCCTATACAAAGTTCATGTCTTTGTGCTTTCACTGAACAGCAATTTGTGGAAACTATTCTTGACAAAGAAATTGCTTTTTTTAATCACCTGTAGATAAACAGATACTTTTTTTTTACAGGTTGTTGTTTTTTTTTTCTGCAGAAACTACTGAAATTAGTAACATCATTGTTTTCAACAAAATGCTGAAAAACTGTCTAGCCCAGCTAGAAAGCTAGCTTTTTCCTTAACTGCTTGTGTTTATCTGTTCCACAGTAGCTAATGTAGCCAATAAAAACATACGGGGTTGTTTTTCAAAGTTTTTTAACACATACTCTCATGGTTTCTCATGTAACAGTCTTCATCCAATTGCCAGCCGAGGTGCTCCAAAAAAACGGAAAACAAGAGGAGAGGAGACTGTTTTCTTGACATTAAAAACTTCATATTTCTAATGAAATAATACATTAAGGTTGTCAAAAAGGCTGTAAAACTTTAGAGGCATCCATCCAGGGATAGGTAGAACTGCTTGGGCTATCAACATTCATTTAAAATTGTGGTGTGTTCGAAGGTGACTACAATGTTGTGGGTTATAGCATATATAAACTAGTTCTAAATTATACTCTTTCTTTAAGTTTGTAGTGATGTTGATCGTTGGCCATCACCAACTCCAGGGAAAATACTGCATTTGCCTATTATGGGCATTATAATGAAGGTAAATACTCCTGCACTTACTGCTGTTTTCCCCTCCATTTACCATATAGGAACTCACTGTTCTGCCTCATCTCATACTTCAGAACAGGAATAGATGTTCACTCTGCTCAGAGGGAGGGTCCAGGAGATCTTAAGTTCTTTGGTTGGGGTCAGCAGGGGAGGGTCTTTTATGGTGCATAGGTTAACATGTAATTTTTGTAGATAATAAAATCCCATGTTTCCACACAACTAGCTAATACAATAATATATTATTATATTATAATATAAATTATATAGACACCAAATGCAGTATCTGCATTATCCTTCTGGAATATGCATTCTAGGAGATCTTAATGCTAGTTATGTTTGTCAAATCAAACATCAAGTAACACTTCAAAATACTGAGAGTTAAGAGTTGAGAGTTAAGCTTCAGTCCAGCAAATTATATGTATTGATGACAATAATTCTTGTTCCTGAAGTTTGACAAGCAAAACTCTTTCTTGGCTCACACACCAAAAGTTAAGTTCTTGGTCTGTTGATAATTTTCAATGAAAGGATACTACGTCTGAAGAAGCTGTTAAAGAAGTTGGGTCTAGTGCATGGGAAGGAACTGTAGAGGTTAAATAGTGGATAAGAACTGGCCCCCTTGGAGGTATAGTATCTTCATGTGAAATGCAATTAAATGGATTTGATGCATACAGAGGTTACAGTTGGAAGTATATTCTTTGTAGATGCTCTCAAGTTTATGGCTAGATGCATGTACATCAGCAGGGAGAGGAAAGAGAAGTTTCTGAAGCTGTTTTGAAAGCACAAATTTAATAAGGCCGTGTTCTGGATCCTGGATGATAATGATGAGTGTCAGATATGTCTTGTTTGGGTATTGTCTGCATTTATCTCATTGATAATTCTTATCCATGAGAGTTGAATTCTCTTCCTAAAGCCATAAACTAGCTGTAATTGCCATCCTCCAGTGGTATTGTTCCTGGGTTTTAACCCTGTTCGGGCAGTCACTTTTAATTGTTATGTATAAAGAACATGCATTTGTGCACACCAGCTTCCAGTATGAATTAATTTATAGCACTCAAGACTTACAGATGCAGACTGTGAGGTCAGAAAAATACATTTGTGTTCTTCAGTCTGTTTGGATTCTGCCTCATGCCCACTTGAATATCAGATGTTTTAGGACAGGATTTTTTTAAAAGTAAAAAAAAAATAAAAAAATAAACCCCCATAAAGCCATTTCAGACCATTCTCTCCAACATTTAAACATCTTCATTGAAATTACTGTGATAGTTATGACTAATATTATCAATGGTCTTTTTAAACAAAGTATAGGTTTTGTATTCTAATATTCAGTTTGCAGTGTAGTATTACATAGTCATGCACATTGATTCCTGTAGCAATGATCTGTAGATTTGAGCTATGAGGACCTTCTGTCGAGTAAATTAAGCATCATACCACAGTATATATTTTTTAAATGTTATGTCTCATCGGGAAGTCAGCACTTTAAGTCTCTGCTGAATTCAATACAAGTTAAAAAAAATAAATCTTTCTCTTTCTTTTGAAGTTGCGGATTCCAACGTACCGTGACAAGCCTGGGACAACGCCAGTAGTGCAGAATATGCACCAGGTAGAGATTAGATCATTCTATTGTATATACCTCCAAGAGAAAGCCTTCGTGCTTTTACTTTAAACTCATAGCAAATCCTCATGTACTTTGATAATAATGGAAACCACAGTTTGAAACTTTGAGTGGAGGAATCTAGAGTTGTATTCTTCGTAGAAAAGGTATTCTAACCCAGTTACCTCAAGTACTTTAGAAGAGAGATGTCCAGCTCCTGGAAGAGGACAGCTGGCTGACAAAATTACTGCTTAAACATCCTTTTAATGGGTGTAACCAGACTAAACTAGTGTTTTTTCCAGATGAAAACAGAATTAAAGATCTTTAGGCGTAGAAGATGGATAGAAACCAAATCTGTTTGTGCCTTCAAGTGCTGTGTGACTGCTGTTTTTAACAGCTTCAGTATTTATCTTTTCTGGACTGCAAGTTGTATGCCTATAAGTGGGGTGTGTGTTGGGGGGAAATCTTGCATTTAGCACACAAAACTAGTTATGTGTGGAGATAATGTAGTACATAGTACAGTAGTAGAGTGGTAGTAAATAGGATATACAACATCTACTGTCTGTAAGCATTTAAGGGAAACTATTTCATTTAATACCTAGGTATTCTGATGACTAAAAACCAAGCATTGCGCTGTCTTTTAGGCAGATGCTCAGATCTCCATGGCTTTACCAACTGTTCATGAAGTAGATCTTTTCAGGTAGGAGTTTTGACTGATTTATTCCCGGTTGTGAATTCCCACAAGACAAAGATTTATGACTGTTCTGTAGCACATACCTCATAGCTTGCAAGCTAACATTTATCAGTATCGGTTTTAATATTCTTTTTCTCTAAAGCTGGCTAAAACAATTTGGACAGCATGTGGACTGAAACTGCAATAAATATATTTCATAAATTACTATTTAATACTGCTGCAACCTTCCTTTTTGTTCAGTTCTTAACATAACCAGAATAAATATATATTAAGTGTATTAAAATATCTCATTCTGTTTTTAGGTGTTTCTGTCCAGTGTTCTTTCACATTCAGATGCTTTGGGAACTAGTACTGCTAGGAGAGCCGCTTGTTGTGATGGCACCATCACCATCAGAATCTTCAGAAACTGTGCTGGCACTTATTAGGTAAATGTAGTGGAGCTTCCTAACTAATGACCAAGTGAGTTATTGTAGATTGCACCTGAGGCAACTTGATTTAATCTGAATATATCAACTTAGGTTACAAATTTTAGATTTGCTTGTTTCTTTAATGAAATTTTGCACGGTATACATACAGCCTTATCCTCTTTCTACCTTGCAGCTGTATTTCACCATTAAAGTACTGCAGTGATTTCAGGCCATACTTTACCATACATGACAGTGAATTCAAAGAATATACAACTCGCACTCAAGCCCCGTAAGTAAATCAAACTTTGTTGTCGAGTTGTTGCTCAAAGCCACTTGTAACCATAAATATGTTTGAAGATACTGCTTAACTACTCTGAATTTCTGTCACTAGAGAATACCTTTAGACTCTTCATTTATAAGGTATCTCTTACAGGGTGCAGTAGTTCACTGGTTTAAGGTTTTGGTCCAGTTAAATAGCATAAAGAATTTATGAAACAATGTAATAATTAAACTAGCCACGTAATGAGCAGCCAAGGGATCAGGCCTAGTCAGACATGGGTTTATGAAAGGCAGGTCCTGCCTGATGAACCTGATCTCCTTCTATGATAAGATGACCCGGTTGTTGGATGGGGGGAAGACAGTGGATATAATATATCTGGATCTTAGCAAAGCATTTGACACTGTCCCCCACCACATTCTCATGGAAAAACTGGCTCCTCATGGCCTGGATGAGCGTATGATCTGCTGGATCCAGCACTGGCTGGAAGGACGATCCCAAAGGGTGGTGCTCAGTGGAGTTAAATCCAGCTGGCGGCCAGTCACAAGTGGTGTTCCTCAGGGCTCAGTGCTGGCCTTTCCTTTTTAATATCTTCATTGATGATGTCGACA
>VZTM01039416.1:4144-19134 GCA_013400555.1 Jacana jacana | reverse complement strand
AGGTGCTGGAGCGAGTACAGAGGAGGGCAATGAAACTGGTGAGAGGCCTGGAGAATAAGGCTTATGAGGATCGATTGAGGGAGTTGGGGTTGTTTAGTTTGAGGAAGAGGAGGCTGGGGGGAGACCTCATCACTCTCTACAACTGCTTGAAAGGGCATTGTAGAGAGGTTGGTGCTGGTCTCTTCTCACGGGCAATGAGCGACAGAACAAGAGGGAATGGCTGCAAGCTGCAGCAGGGTAGGGTTAGGCTGGGCACTAGGAAAGAGTTTTTCACAGAGAGAGTGGTCAGTCAGTGGAATGGGCTGCCCAGAGAGGTGGTGGAGTCCCTATCCCTGAGTGTGTTTAAGAGTCGATGAGATGTGGTGTTGAGGGATCTGGTGTAGGGGAGAACTTGTAGAGTAGGGCTGATGGTTGGACTTGATGATCCCAAGGGTCGCTTCCAACCTAAATGATTCTATGATTCTATATTCAAACGTCATAGGATACTTAGGTACAGAATAAATAAAACCCTAAATATGAAAGCAGGAGAAAGCTTTGCTTTCCAGTAAGGGTTTGTCTGTGCAATACCAGCTCTGTAGTAGCTCTTGGGAAACTGTTCTGTAATTGTCTTTATTTTTAAGCAATTACAAAACCAAGTGACTTATAGAGTTCAACTTCCATAGAGCTGTTTCGTAAAGTTAATCCGGGTCGGTGTCCTAGTTGAGACAATAATTTAAAAAGTAAATATCTCTTAACTAAATCTGTTAGAAAAATGTTGTAAATAATTCAAAAATCAAGATTCTTTTTAAAAGAGTTTGAGTTTATAAAGACAATTCTGTTTGAAACTTCCTTGAGTATTCACTTCCCCTTTTTTATGATAATTTTTTAAACCTACTCTTATTTTGAGACTGTGCCCCTCCAGTATTTCTGTATCTTATATCAGAATATTTTATTTAAATGCAACTGTATTTGGGAACGGAGTGTATGAGTTGTATTCGCTGCTCTTTTATAAACACATCTTTTCCTAATGTCTGAACAGGCAGTGGTGGTTGTGGTATTTCTGTTTGTTTGTTTTGTTGGTGTTTTTTTTATTGTATTTTTCCTCTCTTGGAAGGTATTGCCAGAAGTACAACAGTGGAAAAACATACAAACATAGGCTTTATGTTTTAGATCGTATTCCATGGGAATGGTTATGCAGTATGTAATTTGATTTTTAAAAATAATTCCATGAAGAATTTGGTTAAACTTTAGTAACCCATGTTTACAAATTGCATCTGCTCTTCTGTAGCAAAGTAGGAAGGTTGTTCAGTACATACGTTGGTATTTGAAATAGCTAGAATTGCTCTGACTTTCTTATGGAAAACAACAAAAAAAACTTGAAAAATGGGAAATAGGCTTTTAAAGCAGTGGCTCCAAGAAAGGGAAGAATCTAGATGTTGCAGATTCTGTAGAGCAAAGAGTGTTTTTCATCTTTATGTTTTGATGTGTTATGCCTTTTCAGAAATTACAATTAGATCTGGGAAGTGTGATAGATTAAGGCTCCTACAAATGACTGGCAGGTAGCTTACCAAGACTTCCTATTATATCAGTAGCAGTGGAACAAGATTCCTCCTAATTTGCTACCAGTTTTCTTTGACTTTGAGAATTCTTATTTGTGTGTGTGTAAATCAAAGCCATGCTTGACTTCAAACCTTAGTGTTCAGTCCTCTGGTTAGTGAAAGAATGTAAATTTGTATGTATTGGTCCAAACCAGTTCTGTGTGAAACCAGCTTTATGGTTCAGTCAAAACAGGCACAGGAAGATTTGGTGTTACGTTAAGCTACACTTGAGCCATTCCTAGGGAGTAGGAGCATGCTTGTTTGGGTTCTTTCGAGACTCAATCTGCTTCTTATGTTGATTCTTACGACATGACCATGAAAAGAACATAAGAGAAAACTTCATAAATTCGTTTCTTAGAGTACAACAAAGGAATCTGTTGAGCCCTTTTTGTGACTCTGGTCTTTATCATTGTTTTGGAAGACAGACTGTAAATTATGCATGGTAGCACTGAAAAGTCATGAACAGCCTTTGCAAATCCCACTGAATGGAAATCAGTAATGTAAATGAGTTTAACAGGATTATAGAAACAGCAAAAAATAACAAAACTGAATTCAAATGAATTGGGAAAAATATATGATGTCTGAAATAAAATGTATTTAGATGAGCATATTTGAGCAGCAGTAGGACTCAGAAGAAGTGGGGTTTTTTTCTGTGGAAGGTTGAGTCAGTGACAAGCAAGAGAAGACTTCTGAGAAATCGATAGAATTTCATGCTGCTCACTCTAGGATGGAATGGGGAGATGAAAATCGCTATTTCCATAGCCCAGATGTTATACTAACCTATAGAGCTGTGTCCTCAGATTTTTGTCCTGTCTGTGAATGCTTAATGAGCTTTTATTTATGTATATATTGTTATAATTACAAAGTGGGGGGAGGAGAAAAAGGCAGAAGTGTTTGTAGGTTAACACAGAAATTGATGCCCAATTGCCACCATGATATAGGCAGAAGAATTGAATCAAAATTTAAAGAAAAATGACTTTTTGTTTTTTTCCTCATCTTGCCTTGAGAGACAGGGAACTTAAGGATGGTGTGCAGAAAGTACTTCAAATTTGGGATGTTTAAAATCAATCTGAAGAAATGGTGATAACCGAGTTTTATTACAGCAGTTCCTATGAGGCTTGCAGTTACACTCTCTCCATAGCTAACGTTTGCCTGTCAAGGGGATGGCAGCCACTGTTCTGAAAAATGTCTTGATATTTTGTCATATTGGTGCTAGGAATCCCCAGTCCTGCAGCCCCGTGCTGTAGCAGCAGCCTTATGCTCTTACTTCCTTGTGTTCTCTCGGTGCCCCTGTGTGTCCTTGAAGCTGGTGCTAAGCACAGACTTGTCTAGGAAGATCTGACAGGTTGTGAGCTTGGGTGCAATGTTATTAATATGCTTGTACTTCATCTGCCTTAACAAAGAACACTGAAGTGTTGGAAAGTAACTAGCATGTTACGTGTCTCTTAATCAGGCCATCTGAGCAGTAGCTGTAGTGAGAGCTCATGCAGACAGCAGTCGTGTTGATGTGCACACTGCAGTACTGGGAATTTGTTACAACCAAATCTTGAAAAGTAGCAACACAATCAGATTCCTGCTCATTTAAAAAAAAAAAAAATAGATAATAACCCTGTTCTCATCATTGCAAGTGGGCAGAATTCAGCCAGGAGTTTAAGCAGAAGGTGTCATTTCAATCCTGCCCTGCCATTTGGACTTTAAGATACATCTGTCTTGCTGTTTTTAAAAAACCTTGATAAACGTACTCTGCTTTTATGTGCAACTTAGAATGTAACTTATAAATACAAAAGGAGAATAATTTCAAGTTAAGAATTAAAGTTGATCATTCGTATTCATTAAGACAGAAGCTCTTACTCTCATATTTAAACGTTGTCATTATTTTTCCAGACCATCTGTTATTCTAGGGGTGACGAATCCGTTTTTTGCTAAAACACTTCAGCACTGGCCTCATATTATCCGAATTGGAGATATTAAACTTCCAGGTAAAGTACAGATATCTTCTACAATCCTGTGTGACAAGATCTGTGTGCTTATTTATTTACAAACTTATGTAATTTAGTTCAATTAATGTAGTTTAATATTAACCAAATCCTCATGGATGTAAATATGTCGAGTAAATTTCGGCTCTTGAGTGATGTGTGTCATGTATTGCCAAGTCTAGTATTTTAAATGCAAAAGGTGACAGTACTCATGAGTAGTAATGCACAGAGAGCACTTTTTGTATCTCTACTGTAAGGTATTAAAATAAGAAACATCATTCGCTATTGATCTTAATTTAAGGATGAGTAAAATGTAATAAAACAGTCACAGCAGATGCCCAGAAAGTAAAACCCACGTGAAAGCTGAATTTGAATGTTGCAATAATATAGTAAGTTCTTTGACAGTATTTTGATAATGTATTTCTCATCTGGCAATATTCCAGTGATCATTAATTCTTCAAGTTGGATAATTTCCTTACGTGATTGAGTAGAATTTCAGTGTAATCTTTGGATACTGTGTGAGTAGCTGGCCTGTAACAAAATACTGCAGTGCTCTAGTGAGTACATGCAATTCCTGGATGCAGCTCTTTGCTGTGACAGGGTCACTGATCAGTTCTGCAAGTGGGAATGCATAAATATCCAGTCAGGATAACACACCATGAAATTATTTTTTGTAAAAGTTACATTCAATTACTGAATACAGCAACTTAATTAAAGATTATATACTGTGTTTAATATAATTAGGTATGGGTTTGCTTTCCTTTAAAATATCGTGCCTGTCTATGCTTTAGAATTCCTGTGAGGGTTTGGGATCATGCAGGGAGGAGTTAGGTAGCTGCCTTGCAGTTAGGGTGTGGAAAATAGAACATTACTTGAAGTATTAAACCTCTGCAAAGCCATGCACACAGGCTGCCTTCAAATTTGATATACGATTTCAAGTATGATATTCAAAAGTTCTGGTGCAGCTCATGTAATCTGCTTAGTCAGGAAGTTGTAGGGATGTATCTGTCTGACCTGACTTTAAAAATTCAAGTTTTGTTTCTTTAGGGACAAGCTGAGTGCTTGTGGCTTTGTTGGTTGTTTTTTTTTACTTCATACTCTGCAGTTTCAGTAGCAATTGATGCTGTTATCTTTTCTGAAGTCAAGCTTCCAACTAGAGGAAAGTTTTGCTGAGGCTGCAAGACTGTTAACAGGGCTTAGGGCCTTCTGGCTGGAGAAGGGTGTGTATGGAAAAGAATACCCAAAAAATTAGTTTGGCCTATGAAAAAGGAAACTTAAATTCATTGTATTACAGCACTTCATCCATGGCTACTGTTTCAATTTCTTATTTACAATTTTTATTTTGGCCAAGGTACTAAAGATTTGTTCCTGAAAGCATTTATTCTAAGGGGGTACAGAGGAGGATGGAATAACAATTGAAATTAACCAAACATTCATTGCTCTCTAGTCAGTGTTTTTCTTTCACTGCTTTGATTCAGAAGGTCATCCTTTTGGGGGTTTTGTTTCATTTTGTTGTTTGACAGGTTTGTTTCCTCCTTTCACCAGGGAACCCTTATATAAAGTGAAAAGCATGTGTGCTATTATTCATATGTTTACTGGATGTTTCTGGATATACTTGGATGCTTGTCAGTGCTTCTCATGCTTCTTACAGTATTAGTCTTCTAAATGAAAGTATCTGTTTCTAAAAATCAGTGTCCATTAACTGCAGTGTCCAGTAACAGGAATGGAGATTTCAAGTAAGGTGGCTTTAAATGTTTTGGCAGGTGAAGTTCCAAAGCAGGTGAAAGTGAAGAAACTGAAGAACCTAAAAACTTTGGACTCCAAACCTGGTAATAAGTTGCTCCGGAATTAAACTACCAATATTTTTATTTTCAAAAACATAAAGCATTTTTCCTTTGGCTATATGCTGCTTTTTTGTTCTTTTGTTTAGGTGTTTATACCTCTTACAAGCCATACTTGAACAGAGATGAAGAAATCGTTAAACAGTTACAAAAGGTGATACTGCAAGTCTCTTCTTAATGGAAATGGGTTTGTGTTCTGTCGTACAGTGCTTTCTTTTAAGGCTGAGCTCTGTCTACATAACTGAAATGGAACTGGATTCTGATTCCTTTGCCCCAGTTCATAACCAAATAGATAGGTGTACACCCTCATTGCAGAAGGGCTGATGCCTTGTTAGCAGTTTCTGCAGCAACATGAATGGCAGAACTCAAGAAGTTAGCTTAACATAGAGAACTGAAATGATTGATCAGTTCATCTGTTTTGGATTTTCCACCTTCTGCCATCCCTCTGTAATCCCATTAGTCTAGAAATCTCACATCTGAGGTGTGTAAGAATCAGGGCTTCCAAACTCTTTGCACAAGTGGGTTTTTTTAATAGACATTTTTCTTTCCTTGATTTTTTTCACCTGAAAATTAAGAAAACAGCAATTGAAGGGATGAATATCTGTGCAAAAAGACTTGACTCTATTGCTTTCCTTTTGTGGTTCAGGGGAGGGAGTGCTTTTGTGGCAGATAATACAGAAACCCTGGCATAAATATTCTTTACAAATACTTAAATATTTTGGGGTAACAGACTTATTGTGGGGTTTTTGTGTTGTTTTTTTTTTAAGGGTGTACAACAGAAACGTCCTACAGAGGCACAGAGTGTGATTCTTCGACGGTACTTTTTGGAATTGACGGAAAGCTTCATTATTCCACTAGTGAGTTCTTAGACTAATGTGGTTTTTATGTATGAAATATGGAGTAGCTTTTTTGGCTTTACCCTGGCTAATTAAGTCCAGTGACTATCCAGTAACTAGCGGTGTACCTCTGGGGTCAACACTGGGTGCAGTACTGGGTTGTTAATGACCTGGATGAAGCAGTGTGTAGCCTTGGCAAGTTTGCTGATGGTACAAAACCAGGAAGAACAGCTGATACACCAGAGGGTGATGCTGCTCGTTGGAGGGACCTCAGCAGGCTTGAGGAATGGGCTGGCAGGAACCTCTTGCAGTTCATCAAAGAAAAGTGCACAGTCCTGCACCCGGGGAGGAATAACCCTATGCAGCAGTACCTACTGGGGGTACCAGGCTGGAAAGCAGCTTTGCAGGAAGGGATCTGGGAGTCCTAAGGTTGAACATGAGCCAGCAATGTGCCCTTGAAGCAGAGACAGCCAATGGTATCCCAGGCTGCATTAGGAGGGGTGTTGCCACCAGGCTGTGGGAGTGATCTTTCCCTTCTCTTCAGTACTGGTGAGGCCACATCTGGAGCATCATGTCCAGTTCTGGGCTCCCCAGTACCAGAGAGAGATGGAGCTGCTGGAGAGAGTCCAGTGACAGGACAGTAAAATGACTGAGGGATATTTCAGTGAGAAAAGACTGAGATAGCTGGGAGTGTTCAGCCCAGGGAAGAGAAGATTCTGGGGGGAAGCTCATCAATGTATATAAATCTGAAGGGAGGATGTAGAGAAGATGGATCCAGGCTCCTTTCACTGGTGCCCTGTGACAGGACAAGAGGCAGTGGGCACAGACAAACACAGGAGGGTCTGTCAGCCATCAGGAAACACTGTCGCTGTGAGAGTGATTAAGCACTGGAACAGGTTAGGTTGCCCAGAGCTGTCCTGTAAATTGAAGTCCTGGTGTAGTGTTTGCAGACCCCCGACATACCTTTATGCTGACAGCTAAATACTGTGTTTAGGTTGCTGGATCATGCAGATTGGTAGGCTTTGACTTGCAGTGAGATGGAAAATTATCATCTGTTTTCTAATTTGTGCATTACGATAATGATGAGTGTGTTCTAATGTGCTCTTACCTGGCATTTGAAGGGATGTAGCCCTGTCCCATTCTGAGCTCTCTGAACATTTTCTGTGGATGGCCTGAACTTTTTGTCATACTAGAGTGTGCATGATCAGGTCCAGTTTCTGTCTGGAAGAACTGGGACATCCTTAGATATTTGTTTGTCCTTGGGTGTTAATGATTAGAGGAGTTTTTCCTTAAAATGTGTCTTCTAATCCTATTCTTTTGAGACAGGATGGATGTGTAGGATGAATCTAAAACCTTTCCCTGGCATTCTCCTCACATTTTGCTCAAACTTTCACTTAAGTGAGACACTTTAAAAGTTTTCTGTCATAAATCTTAAATTTTCAGAGTAAGATCACCTTTTGCATTCTCTGCCACAAGGAAGGTATGGGGTGGGGGTCCTTTGCTTTTTCAAAATATAGAACTGGGCTTCTTGTAATGATATCAAAGCTGATTATATTCAGAGATGAAAATGTGTGGCCATTTGCATACAAACACTTTAAAAATATACAGCAGCAAATATTGATGTGCAGGCAGGAGCTGATAAGGTGGAGCTGCCTCCCGTCATCAGACCTTAAGCTTCAGCAGTGGCCTTGCTGAGAAATGTCCCCACTACTCCATGTGTCAGCCAGCCAGCTGGGGCTCCAGACGTGCCTTTGCCAAGCCTTGCTGCTGCAGAGGTGCCCACGACTGACACAGTATTTTTTTAATATATTTAATAATGGTATGAGGGACTCTGAAAATCCCTTCCAAATACTTGATACAAAGTGGGATTACTGTTTGGAATCCCCCATGATAGGAAGGTACCTGTGGACTGTCAGCCAAGAAAAAAGAGATTATTCAGTAGTGTCTGGAGTTCAGGATATGTATCTATTGCACATACACATCTGCTACCTGTCCTTGAATCTTGCTGATGTGAATTTCTGTAGCTGGGAAATACAAATGGTATTAGATAAACTCCTTCTTATGTGGTAAACATGTGTGACCCCACCCTGTACCAACACTTTGACAAGAAAATGCTGTGGTCACAAGCGATAAGTAAACATACACGTGGACTGTGTATGTTTAATAATGGTTATGCAAACAACCTTTCTTTTTCCTTTCCCTAGGAGCGTTATGTGGCGAGCCTAATGCCTTTGCAAAAATGCATATCACCATGGAAGGTAGGGCAATATAATTGGAGTGAACTGGAAATGAGTAATTAGAGAAAACAGTTAGGGTATGCTCATTATTTTGTTTTCCTTTCCATAGAGTCCACCACAGCTGAGGCAGTTTAGCCAAGATGATTTCATGAAGACACTGGAAAAAGCAGGACCACAGCTCACATCAGGTTTAAAAGGAGACTGGATAGGACTCTACAGGTCATTTTTTATATCAGCATAAAAAATTAAATTATGTCAATGGAGACAAATGAGAAATACAAATGCTCTTTTCCTAAGCAAACTTAGTCCAGTACTGATTTGAGTAACTTACTTGTAGACATATGCCTTAATAGGAATTGGTAGTGCTTAGTATACCTTCCTCGCCTAAATCTGTTCCTCTGTAACCTGGTGTTGGTTTTCCTAAGATGCTGCTAACACTATCAGTGTCTTTGTATACCAGCAATATCTGTGGGTTTATGGCTGGTTCTACCTTGAGTCCTCCTTTCAATCAAATTCAGAGATAAAAATGAAGATGTTTCAAACTGACCCTTCCTTTTTTTTTCCTGGCAAAATTCTTATTGTCCTTCAGGCCTTTTTTCTTTACACTGTTTTCTTAGTCCTTGTCCTGACTAATAGAGCACCTCTTCTGCTCCACTTCAGAATATCACTTCAGAATATTGCACTTTTTTTGAAAGTAAGCAGGGAAAGGGTCTTGATATCTTCTTCAACCTAATACTTAATTACCTTTACGTTTGGTGACATACTGTTACTAAAATTGTAATTAAAGTATAAAATATATTTTGTTTTGGTGTTTTATCAGGCATTTTTTGAAATCACCCAACTTCGATGGTTGGTTTAGGACCCGGCAGAAAGAAATGACACAGAAGTTGGAGGCCCTTCATTTAGAAGCACTCTGTAATGAGGTTAGAAAAATGTGTGCTTATGATTCTATTTATCATCTTGTAATAAAAAAATTTATTTTCCCTGCAGTCAGTTTTATTTCTGCTCTTCTTGTTGGTTGGACATTAAAATGTTCACAATTTTGTCAAGCCTGATTTAGCACCATTTGGAGAACAACCCAAATAGATTGTTCAAATAGAGCAGCCCAAAGAATTTGCAGGGCAATAGCCAGGTCAGTTATATCACCTAGAATCTACCCAACTATATTTGACATCAACTTACTGGAAAGAAATGGGAACGTGTCACAAATTTATTACCAACTCTGCTCTTTATAAGCTCTTTCTTTTGAAGCAAGTATTAACATCTTTCGGTACACGAACAAGTATCTTTAAGAGGTGAATAGTAAAGGGGTGGGGGAACAGAACTTCCATAAGAAAATCCACTTTATAAACGTATTTTACTAGTTATGGCTATGTGATCTCCTTTAATGCCCTAGACACAAGAAGTGCTGCCTGGCACTGTTTTAATATTTCCTTGTGCTGGCAGCTCTGATTTGGTAAACGTTGACTGCCATTTTGCATTCTAGATCCTATTTCTGTAACTAAACCTGTTTGCCATGATTTTTTGGTATTAGTTTGTATTGTGTGCTTGTGTATGTCCTACTCTCACATTTTGCTAAGTCCTGAGCAAACATGGAAATAAACCCGTTTTTGCAGTTTGTAGTAGAGATACACCTGAGTGAAATAGTTCAGTAAATGGTATGAGAATCCATTCTGAACATTAGGTGTAAATTAATACTGGTTTTGAAAATCATATATGTTGCTGTAAATATTTCACTGCTCAATTTTTACTCTTTTAGAACTTGGTTTTCTGGAGTCAGAAGCATACCGAGGTAGAAACGGTCGATCTTGTCTTAAAGTTAAAGAATAAACTGGTAAGTAACTGAATTTGCACATGGCTCAAATTTGCCTGACCAAACTGAATAAAAGTATTATATGGTTGTGTTTAGAGGTACTTCAATGATAATATTCTTTAAGATGTAGGTAGCTCAAGGAATCAGTCATTCGGCTTTTTAAAACAGAACCAGTTCATTTCAGCCGTGGCTGAAGAGTTAGCTGGCTTCCCAGCATCACCCAGCTATGATGGAAGCATTGCACTGATCTTGCCTTGTTAACACCAGTTGCAACTTTGCTCCCGGTCTGAGTGGGAGCAAGGCTGAACCCTCAGGGAAACAGAAACCCAAACTTCCTTGTGATTGTTGGGAGTCCAAGTTGGTGTTAGCTCATGCTGTTGTGCAGTTCCTGAGAAAACCTGTGATTGTCCAAATTCCTGCTCAGTGGGCAAATGAGGAATTCGTTTTCCAGGTTCACTAACGTGTCACTTTAACATGTCTTAAAGTAAACCTGTGTTTTTCACAGAAATCATGCTTTATTCTACCTTTGCAGTTGCAGGCTGACAGAGAACAGCTTCCTGTGAAAACAGAAACACTGAAAAAGCTGCAGGCACACATCAATGATATTATACTAGCACTTCCAGATGACTTACAGGACATCTTGCTCAAAACTGGCACAACATGATTTCTACTGGGCTTTTTGTGTGCAGAAGCAAAAGGCCAATGTAGTCTGGGAGAAGACGGCAGCTTACCAAGCTCGGAGCGCAGCTCTGACGAGTGTAGTAACACTAACAATGGCCTGTACCAATAGTAGAGCCCGCTACACTGTTTTCACTGTTTTTTTCCCACTGAAATACCAATGCAAGTAAAGGAATTCCTGTGTCTAATAACGTTTGAAATAAGTGCTCTTAAAGAAAAATCTGTGGGCATATGAAACTATACCACAGTATAGGACCACGGTGCAGTGCTGGCATTGCAGAATGTTTTCCAATTGGTGCTGCTCTACCCGATCCGCTAACTCAGGGGTAAGCGATATCGATCCTGTACTGTCCTGTTGATGTAGTACCTGATTGCTTTGCTTCTTTATTTCTTTTTATTTTTTTCCCAATAGCGTCCATCTAGTCCAACTGACATACTATGGGACTTGGTCAGAATACCTTATACTTGAGGTATTTTACTGGTAACTCATTGCTTTCCAAGCTGTTTGAGGGACAGCTGAAATAATCAGATTGGTTCTTAACTTTCTTCCTTTCTCCTTCTTACCATCTTTGCAAAACCATGTTAATTTAGCATCTTTAAAAGACGAGAAGGCAGTTGACAAAGATTTCCTGAAAAGAAGTCTCTTCTGTTCAGTGTCAGTTAATTAGGGTGCTTTTACTCACATGCCTTAAATATAAAAGAATTGTATCCGAATTGGTGGTTTTAAACTGCTGACATTCAGGGTTTAAAGTAGATCAGTAGTGTAAATGTAAGCATGCAGTGTTCATCACAGGAGACAAACACAGTGGTGGTCTAATATGGATTTTAAACTCAGTGAATTCAGTTAGAGTTAGCTGATACACAATCTGTTTCAGTTGGAGATCATAGCAGTCAGTTCCTTTAATTTCTTTTTAATTACAGCAGTTTGAGGAGGGGCTGAGGCTGGGGCTGGAGGGAGAGGATGTGGGCTTCAGCTGAAAAAAGCCTGTGGCAAGGTCAAACTGTGGCAAGAAAAGATGGTGGCTTGAAATTATTCTCAGTGTATGCATATAACAGATGTGCATAAACAGTCATTTTCTCTTGCATATTAAGCAACCAGAATGTGATGTGTATCTTGCACAAGTTTCAGTGGCGTATGAGAACTCGGCTGCTCCACCTGCAGTGTCATACTCTGACCAGTTTCAAGCAGAATAAACGCTCTGCTGTGCGCACAGCATACACTTCTGTATGGCAGCTGGATCACTCTTATAAACAAAATTCTGCTTTTAAGTGCTTGGATAGAACTTTTAAAAACTCACCACATAATCCTGCTACAAGAATATGCTTTTGTATGATAAATATTTCATACCATCTTTCTAAAAATGTCTTATTTAGATATGAAGTGTCGCAATGGTATTTTTATGAAAATAATGTATTTTAATACTGTTATGGTTTCTATACAATTACTCATGACCAAAAGTTTAATGTATCAATTATGTTACTTAAACTACGTCACTTCAGCATTAATTTCTAACTTGCAAATCAGGGGGTTTTGTGCACCCTGATGAACAGCATTTCTAATCCAGAAATTACTAAACGGCCATTCTTATTCTAAATCATCTTAAATATTTAACCTGGAACACTGTGTAGTTTCTTGGAATCATGTACCCTGGTAACAGCTATGATAACTATCATATGACAGCAAATACGTATTTTTGTAAAAGAAAATAAAGGGGTTGGTTTTTATGTTTTTCTGTGGAAGTTCTGTGACTTACATGGTGGGTGTGATTGATCATTTGCTTTTTCCCCTCTCCTGTGGAAGCAAAGCCGTTCAGCAGCTTGTAACAACTGCTCCTTAGTGGGACTGGCTGAAGCTGCACCTCAGGTGACCAGAACTACCCGCTGTGGTGAAGAGTGGTGGCTTGATCACCCATCATGGCTGTAATATGGCAGAGCTGCAGAGCCTCAAGAAAGCAAAGGGCAGGGACTAGATCCCAAGCAAAACATATCCCGTCTTCAGTCTATTTCCTGTGCGCGTCTGAGAGGCCCTGGGGAAACATGGTACTTACTGGGAAGTAGATGGCAAGCAAAGCTCAGTTCGGGTTTCTTTAATGGAGTTGCTATTAATTTAAATCCCTGAGTAACTAGATGCTTAAACACAGTCAGAATCTTGCTCAAAAGAAAGGCAAAAAGGAAAGTTGTACTGGGCTGTTTGCTTTCTCTGTCAATGAAGTGTAATGCTTTCAGTACTGGTGGTTCAAAAGCACCTATAACTATAGTCTAGGCAAAATGTAGTCACTAAAACAGGAACATTGCAGATTTCTGATGTTGTTCTCTCTCTCTGCAGCCCTTTTGCACTGAGCACACGTATTTTTAGGGATGCTTCAGCCATTTGTAGTGTGGCAGCAGAGGAACCGTTTCAGCTGCAGAAAGTAGTTGCCAGCTTGGTGAACTGGGATTTTCCCACACCTGTTTCTTGGGTTTTGCTTTGGTTTTAACTCAATGCGCTTAAACTACAGCAAAGAGCTTGTATGAACTCTCATTCACCTGAGGAATTAGGTATGTACACACACACACAATCTGGACCAGGGTGGGAAAAAGTCCTTAAGTGAAGGAGGGGAATAGCTGGGTGATCAGGAAAGGTCCTAGATGGCAAAGATAAAGGGCCCCAGTTGGGTGATCAGACACAGCTAAGAGTGCCTCAGTTACTGTAACAGGAGAGTAAGCTGGGCAGGCAGAAGCTTTGGGACTTCTCACATTTCTTTTAAAACAATGTAAAAATAATGCCAAGAACCAAAACGTGAGAGAAATGTGGTCAAATACAGTAAAGATGCAGCTGGTCCTTTAACAGTGCTGCCATCATCTCTGACTAGAGGGGAATTCATCAAAAGTATGATGTGAATAACAGCTATGTGTCATCGTACAGAGCAGCCCCGTGTGCTGGTGTTGAAACCCTGGCTATTGACAGTCGCTTCTCAGGCCAGTGTTTGTTAGATTGTACCCGAACAACTGAAATAAGGACAGGTCTCTCCTAACGACCCAGCTGTAGTAAGGCCATGCCAGCTCAGAGATCTAGAAAGTAACTTATTTCAAAAGGCCTCCTTCAGGTATTTTGCAGTAGGTTTATCCTCAGTTAAGTTCAAGGAAGCTTTAACTTTCCTGGCCAGAAAAAAGGCATAAATACCGATTGCTCTGACTAGAAAACAGGTGAGTACTGGGAGCCTAAAGTGAAACTCCTGACAACTGTCAGGAAAACGGGATCATATGAACGTCTTGGGTGCCAACAGGTTAAGTTAAAATTACTTATTTGAAAGTTAAGTTTTATAAAAATATAACTTTACATCCTCATATAAAAGACAGTTGTGTTCAGAGGAACGCAATTTAAAATGAGCAAGACTTTTGACGTGTAAGAAAAGAGCTGCCCATGCTGTCACTGCAGGCAGCTACTGTCCACCTCTGGCTCAGGGCTGTCTGTCCATAGAGCCTTGGTTAATGGGGGACAGTAAATCGCTCCTGCTTGAATAACGTTCACTCGTGTGCACTGACATAGTGTGTAACAAGCGTGGGTGGGATATAGCTCCCTTGACAGTTGTGGAGGTCCCTGGGGTAGGGAGCTCAGTCACTCGGGTATTGCCCTGCGCTGTGGGCAGTAGCTGTGGGAGCAGCTGCTGCAGCTAGTTATGAAATCAAACACCTCTCCAAAACCGGCACGGGTTTCTGATGAACCGGAGTCTCTTTCGGTTTTATTTCCATTAAATACTTCCCTGTACTCGTGCTCTTTCCTGGCCAAGGGCCCCTACCCTGCTCTGGGGCTACGGCCCGGCCGCGGCGGTCTCCGGGCCACAGCAGCAACGCGAGAAGCCCCCGCAGCGGCCGGTGGGCTGTCACAGAGCTGTGTGTGTGTGTGTTTGGGGCGCTCTGAGGATCTGGTATACCCCAAAGCCCCCATTTCCCCTGGCTTGCTCACAGCTGTCCTGAGGGAGAAGTGGCCGCTGGCTGCCCCCTCTCAGCCCGAGCGGGAGCGTGACCCGCCATGAGGATAATTACCGCGGT
>VZTM01039415.1:41971-98631 GCA_013400555.1 Jacana jacana | reverse complement strand
TTTTTTTTTCTTTTTTTTTTTTTTATTGCAATATACTTCCTATCCCTCCAGTTACAAGCACTATCACAGTGTTATCTCCTTGCTGTTAATTTTTGCTGAACGCTGCATTTGACCTTCAGGTGCAGTCTCTAGCTGAAATCCATCTGCCCTTCCTTCTTTTACTAGCCTGCTCACCTGGTGCAGGCAATGAGAGGATGGGAGAAACCTCTTGGGGCTTTACCTCTACTTTTGGGTTGTGACAAATGTTTGAAACATGGGAGAACTCCTGTTGTACCAGGTGGAAACTGAAGGCTGTCTCTATAACAGAAAAGCAATCAAGTCCATGTCATACCACTTAGCTATTAATATGCTCCCTGTTTGACTTGGATCAAGTAGTGCTCTACTGAACAGTGCCTGGGCATGGTTCACAGACAACCAGAGACCAGAGATTATTCCCAATGACCAGTTCTGATGTGGTCACAGTGTTTTTGTCCATTTCATGCTGGTTGGCATCACACAAAGAGAATGGACCAATCATCCATTTAGTTCTTAGCACTGCAGTTCTGCAAGGCACTTCACTAAGTGACCTACCAAGGCTAGTTATTATGTAGAAGTCCTGGAAATTGAACCTGACTCTCCATCAAATGCTTTAATCACAAAACCATCCCTCCTTAAGGCACAAAAGATTCTCTTGCAAGCGAATTAAGTTAAAAAAAAAAAGAAAAAAAAAAAAAGAAAAGAGATGAAAGAGAAAAAGAAGAGACACAACAAGGAGGAGCCTCATACTTGATGCTTTCCTAGGGCATGAAAACGCTTACGGCAGGACTTGCTCTCTTTAATGTTAATCACAGTTCAGTTCTCAGATCAAGGAGAGAACAGAGCACTGATGTATGTGCTTAGGATGTGATTTTACTCTCACTAAGATCAATACAGTTTGCCAATGATCTTAAATAGTGAAAAATCAAGCCTTAGAGTGAAAATCATGTTGTAACAACTTTGTAAGTAAATGCACAGTCTTTTCATACAATATAGATGCATGATTTGTCCATAGACTCCTTGTAAATATCTCTACAAATATGACAGTGGCTGCCTTGATCTCCAAATCATCAGATAAATCAAGTGTGGCAATATTTCAGTAGATTGCTTTAATAATGTATTTCTGTAGTTACCTTTTTCCTTAGCAGAGTGTATATTATTATTGGAATTGCAGGGTTATTTATAATTTAGAAACACTTAACACAAAGAAATTGCAATAAGCAACAATTAATATTTAACAGTGATTTATGGGTGAGCATGCTTATTACAAGGCAGTTGTTTATCCTGGTACAACTTCAATGTTGCTGTACCAAATTGTGTGAAAGTATAGCATTTTATTCATATTTAGTTCAACATTGTTCTCACATAAATCAGTAACGTGTCAGATATGCTCCTAAAAGGTCTTTCTCCGCAATCCTAGCTGCAGGCTGTCTCAGCAGAATTTTCCACTCAGAAATAAGTGACATGTCAATGGAAAACAAGCTCCATCCTCTCTCAGTGATCTACAAGTGAACTAGTTTGCTGATCACAAGTGGTTTATTAAGCAGGTCCTCAAAATATATTTTCTGATAATGTTAGGAGGAGTAACGCAGTAAATGTATTCAGCAGTACTTTCTGTGTCAGCCTTAGTACTATAATTTACCAAATATTATTCAGGCATATAAAGGGAATATCAAATGGTGATGCTATCCTATTGTGAATAATTATCAGACAAAAAGGTGACATTTGTCACATAAATGGTTGTGTGGTTAATAATTCAGGTGGACCAACTTCTACTATTCTTATCACTAGTCCACCTTTGGATTAAAACAGGATCTGGGATTATTTTTTTTTTTTAATCCAATATCTATCCAATATACTTCTGTATCTTCTGTCACCATCGTATCTCAGCAAACATTCATACATTTATCCTTACAACACTGGTAAAATATTTATTTTCCCTGTTTTATGCTTGGGGGAAAAGGGGCACAGAAAGATGAAATGAGATTCTCATGAGTCTAAATTCAGATTTTGAATTGCTCAGCTCTCACAATTACTATCAAACTTTGAAAAGGTCTCTGCTTCCCTTTAGGAATTGAAGAATGTGCTTCCAAATGTGCCCTGCATCCACTGGTTCCCACTGGGGCACTGACTCTGAAAAACTTCCTAAGCAAGCTGATCTGCCTTCCAAGCCTGATCCTGAATGATTTACCTAAGGTCATCAGCACAGCCAAGAATCAAACTTTGATCTTTTCCAGTGCTCCTCTGATACCTTAACAATAAACCTCCCTTGTTTCCCATTGCTCCTTCTACCTTTTATGTGAGTCTTTTATAAGGTCATATTAAAACTAGCCCCTTTTCAACAGCCCTTCAACACTACCAAGAGCAACTAACTTAGCCAAAGAAAAGACTTGTAATGGGGTCCTCCATAAGGTTTTCTAAAATCTACCCAGGACATGCTTAGGGCTGCAATGGATTTAGCCTGAGCAGCAAGGAGGTTGTTCTCATTTCCCTGATTCCTTCAAAGCTGCTGGTTTCTGCAAATGGCATCACCCTCCACCTTGCATCATGTGTATCTTGGAGTTCTAGTGTCTCTGATGTGTCAGCAATCATGGAATCATAGAATGGTTGGAGTTGGAAGGGACCTTAAAGATTATTGAGTTCCAACACTCCTGCCATGGGCAGGGACACCTCTAGCAATAGAAAGATACTGAAAATTATTTTGACATTGCACATAAAAAGCATATATGTGCCCATGAGTGGGGTCACCCACCTACACCAACCATCCTTGTCTTCCCAGTTGACAATTCCTGTGAAGCTTTGAGCTTTTCAACGTCTTTGAAGCTGTAGGGAGACACCATGCATGCAGAGTTCTGCATTCCAGGAAAACATGACCATCCCATTCTATGTGTTCAAATCCTTTGTTTATAAATGGGAGATAGTTCCCAAAACCACGGCTTCAGGTGTCAAATATGCTTCTCTTTCTGCAACCTGTGCACCGCTGCCCATGTAGTGGCATTGCAGTGTTCTGCTGAGGAGCAAGGGTGTTGTGCAAGGGTGTTGTGCATGGGTTGTGAGCTGAGGTATTAATGTGAACACTGGTTTGTCAGAGGAGGTTTTCCCCTTCAGGGCTGCGAGGGAGGGATGCTTCCAGGAGCAAGTGCCTCTCGGTGGTGGGGCTCCTGAAGGTAGCTGCAAGGCAGATTTGGGTGGTGACTGAGCAGCATCACTATGGTGATGCTTGATGTGAAGAAGGGAGTTTATTTTTAAGCAGCTCACAAAGATGGTCTAGCAACTCAATTTCTCTCCTGTTCCCTCTAGTATACACCTCCCCATGCTGTCTCTGCAGCTTGTGTAACTCATGACTATATATATACAGACATTTTTTACCTATTCCAGACATCCCATATTACACCCCTCAACTGTAGTAATGATAGCACTCCAGAGTCCAGGTTTGCCATTTCCTACCCGCAGTGATTTCATTGCAGTGATCACTCCAATTTAGCTTTGCAGCACCCTCTTCTACTAAAAGCATGTTTCTGGGATGTTTCAAAAAGAAGTACCTGTTGATCAAGCTGCAAATCTTTCATTTTTCATTTGCATTTACTGTTTTAACTCTGGCTACAGGCAGGGTTATATTGTTCTAGATTTTCTGTTAATATTAAAAATATGTACACTCCAGCCCTATAGGCCTTGGATCTCTGGTGGAAATAGATGCAGAGCCAGGTGTAAGAGTGATCCAAATGTCAAAATGAAAAAACAAATAGAAACAGGAACAAAGAGAAAAGTTTCCATGTTTGGATCAGGAGGCACTTTCCTATGTGAACTCTAGACAATTCTATGAATTCTATGATTCTATGAATTATTCAGTGAGGGTAGTGAAACACTGTCCCAGGTTGTCCAGAGAGGTGGTAGATGCTCCATCCCTGGAAACACTCAAGGTCAGGTCAGGTGGAGCTCTAGATCTAGTTGAAGATGACAGGGGAAGTTGGACTAGATGGCCTTTATATAGGTCCCTTCCAACCCAAACTATTCTATGATTCTATGATTATTTTTTTTTTGGTTCTATGATCCAGCAGCACTTGGCTTGTGAAACACCATCACTCAGAACTCCAGAGCCCCTTCTCTTTCCACCAGCAAATGTCCACAGGGGAGAGATACATCTGCTCTTGGCGGACACCATCATCACTTCCCTCAGTAAAAGCAACTCACTTGTGTCAATGGCATATGTAGTTCTATTGAAAAAAACCTTGTCTCTTGAACCGAATAATCAGTTTTAGTGGGCTATTTCTGTGCCTATAAAAAGTTGATTGCACAAATCCGAGGACTCTTTACTGAGGATGTCCACATTCTTGATTTTGTGAAATCAACAAGAATGAGAAAGAGGATGTGTGGATTTTCCACATTCTGTATCCCACCGATATTGTTCTGAAACTAAACCTGTCTTTTAAGGCTTTCTTCCAGAGTTATATTCACGTGACAGCTTTGGTGTTCTGCAGCTTTTCTGTTTTCAGCTCACTGAGTAGCTCCCTGTGTGTTATCAGGTCAGAGGTGAATTCTTAATAGGCTAAATCTCTTGTCAGTCTATTTTTCTAGGTGTCAAACTCTGAAAAGAAATGCAGTTGAATCTTTTATTTAGCCAGGTGACTTATAAATGCAGTATTATGGCTTATACATCAATGACAATTTTGCTGATACCTTCCACCATGTCAGCACCAGTGGTTAGCATTAGCGGTCTATCCAACAGTTATAGACTTTCCAGTTTTCCCCTTATAAGGATGGAAAGGGAAACTTTATTGAGAGCTGAGACATCTCAGATCTCCTAGATATTTTTCAACACCATTAATCACCTACATGACTGGGCTAAAATGCTGGAAGGTGTTCCCCTCATCCCTGTCCTGTGCTATCCTAGTTCCCCCACATTTTTTCCCCTTTGTAGTACTTTGCAGGGATCATCTCTGCATGCAGCTTCCTGAGAAAGGATGCAACAAGAGCTGATGTGGGTGCTGGGGAAGATTATGTTTAGCTTTATTGTGGGTGGCTCCCACTTGGCAGTAATGGCTTTTTACTGCATTATTCAGGACTATAATGTGATATTGTGGTGCCTGGAGCCACATGTCAACTTGGTATCACCTACCACCCTTAGTGAACTTTCTTTGGAGGAGGCCTGTGTTTAGTGGAAAGTTGCAGGGGAGGGTCCCCTCACTTGTGCCCTTGTGGCATGTTACAACACTGAAGTTAATAGTTCCATCAATATACCCATCTCCAAGGACACCCCACCGGAGAGATATCTTCCCAGGCCCTTGTTGTGCCCTACAAGTCTGATGTTCGGGAAACAGATTTATAACAATTCAAATTTAGGTTCAAAATACTTTCAAATCTTTCAAGGATGAGATAATAAGTTCAATTCCATGATTTCTTTCTCTCAGAGACCATGGATAGCTTGCACAGCAGCCTTGCTCATCTGACAAATTTGGCACGTTTATACGTGTTCTGCCAGAACTTGACCTTAATGACTGATGAGAACTGCACTGAAATATAAGATGTCTCACTTAACTGGAAAATAGTGAGGGACAAGCTTGAGTCTCCTTACTAATTATAATTAGAGATGCTGCCACCTCTGGAAGGGAAATATTTGTAAAGGAATTCTGACTGGTTGAAATCTGATAGTTTAAATCAGGAGCTAAAAAAAAAGAGTAAAAAGTTGCAGAAAGTGTAGTGCTGAAGAGAAAACAAGTACATTTCCTCCATGGAAATGGAGAAATTTTGTTTATGAAATGTTAATCAGGTGCTGACACATGCATTTGGTGAAAATTAATCAAAATGCTTTAAATTTGAATTGCTGGCTGTTGTATCTCAGATTTTTTTTTTCTTTCCTTGGGAAAAATATCAAAAGTGACTTTACAGCTAGATGATCTTGTGTTCTTCATTTCAGCTTGGACATCCATACATGAGAAACACTAATTAATACAATTACCATTGCCAGCAGCATGAGAATAAAAGACATACATGTTCATCCCATGCATAGCATATTATAAAGAGTTCAAAAAACCCTAAAAAATGTAGTCAGAATTTCCGTATAAAGAATGATGTATAAAACAAGTTATGACAGTGTAGAAGGAGACCATTCCTCTTAAAATACAAACTTACTTTAGAATAAGAAAAAAAACAGAACAGTGCATTACTGTTCATACTGTGTTTGCATTAACAAGTGCTACTTTATGTTTTCTACAATGTCAACATAAAACAGATGCCCAGCCCTTTCCTCAGAGATCTATGATATATTCATCCTGTTTGAAAAGAGAATTTAAAATATTAATCACACAGGAAAACAGATGTCTCTGACGTGATACTCTTGAAGTTTCTAGATATTAAAGGACTCTATAGATTAGAACCTATTAATTTAGCCTAGTGAGGATAAAGAAGCCCCCGGAGATTACTGGACACTAATGTGGTGTGGACATATGGGTCTTTGCTACTTGTTAGATCAAATGAGTGTGTTTGTCACTGAGTCCTTCTGTAGTAACTTTAGTCTTAGAAGAGAGGGCTGCAATGAGCATACCACCAGAGCTAAAGATCTGGGTCAGGCTCTGCAGTCTCCTAACTCATTATAGTTTCTTCCATGCTTTCACAATAAGAATATTCAAGTGTATTGTGTATTGAGAAGTCCAGCCATGGGCCTGAGGCTTTGCACCATCTGGACAATTTGTGGTGTAGTGATCTTGATGTAATGCAGGGTTAGACCTATGAAAGTCCCACCATCTTCCCGTCTGTCTTTTTTGGATTGAGCTGAATCCTACTGCTTTTTATCCATCTGCTTATTTCTTCCAGGCATTGGTGACAGCTGAAAGCACACCAGCAGAGACAGCAACAAACAGGCAAGTGCTGTCTGCTT
Organism: Jacana jacana; assembly: GCA_013400555.1. Taxonomy (NCBI): domain Eukaryota; kingdom Metazoa; phylum Chordata; class Aves; order Charadriiformes; family Jacanidae; genus Jacana; species Jacana jacana. The sequence goes on along the minus strand of VZTM01039415.1, from coordinate 91,742 downwards.
ATTGAGTGTGTGTTAGTCGACTTCAGTCTCAGTCTCCTTGTGTGATCCCAGAAAGATGTGGAATAAGAAAAGTAGGAGTATAACAACTTTAGGGACCAAGAGCAGCTGAATTCTGTGACCCGTGGATGCCACAGCAATTATTCCTGCTAGGTTGTTCAGGGATGCCACCGCCAGACTAAGGTCAGCAATGTCAAAGGCTGGTTAAGAGAGGCAATGGTGTAAGTGTAGAGTTGTCCTGCTCAAAGTGAGTATCAACATACATATAGCCCCCAAAGGAGTGTCTGTGCATTTGGTCTTTTGGACATGTATTTAGCTTTTCCCTCTTACTTGACCCTTAATCATCTATTGTTTTCTACCCTTCCGGGGCTCGTTTCTGTCTTATGCTCATAGTCAGTTTTCAGGTCTCTGTAACATCTGCAGTGTGTTTCTTGGGCTCAGATCTCCCTGTGAGTTTCTGTCTGTGCTCCAGCCAAGGTGCTCTGCCTGTGCATTCTTGGCTCCCTCTGAATGGCTTTAGCGCGAGCTGCCAGATTTCTCTTTCATCACTCCTCTGCCAAGACATTTCCCTTTCATAGTGGCAATGGGGCCAAAATAGGGCTGAGCCTCTGCATATGTGGAGGACAGAGATTCCTTTCTCACAATAGCTTCTGTTGAGATTCCCTTTGGCTGCCAGTACATACAGCCTTGGAGTTATACAGACCTTACAAAGCAGCTAAGTGTGCACCCTTGCTCTTCTTCATTAGTATGTGGGATGACTTGATGACACCAAGCTGAGTGGTGCATTTGAGGTGCCATTCAGTGGGACCTAGACAAGCTCCAGAAGTGAGCCCATGTGAACCTCATGAGGTTCAACAAAGTCAAGTGCAAGGCCCTGCACCTGGGTCAGGGTAACCTCCAGTATCAATACAGTCTGGGGAATGAAGGGATAGAGAGCAGTCCTGATGGGGTGCTGGTGGTTGAAAAGCTGTACATAAGCTGGAAATGTACCCTTACAGCCCAGAAAGCCAGCCACACCCCGGGCTGCAGCAAAAGAATTGTGGCCAGAAGGGAAAAGGAGGGGGATCTGTCCCCCTGTTCTGCTCTGGTGAGACCAGAGTACACCTAAAGTACTGTGTCTAACTCTGGGGCACCATCAGAAGAAGCACATGGAGTGAGTCCAGAGGAGGGTCACAAAGATAGATGATCAGAGGGCATTTTCAAACTTGACCTGGTGCCTTCCAAATCACTGGTCATGGTAGGAGAAACTGGAATAGCAAAGACAATGGACAGCAGCACGCAAAGCCCCTCCATGGCTCCTTCTCGCCTCTCGCAGTGATTTATTCACAAATCAAATCAAAGTCTTACCTAGCAGGTTGGTGCTCCCATCCCTGTCTGATCTTAGCTGTATCTCCCAGCTTGGCACAACAGTACGAAACACTGAGCTGGGAATTTTCCAAGTGAAGATAGTTCCTATCATTTGTCAAACGAGGCAATATTTCTCTCTCAGACATATGCACTGGAAGTACTTCAGAGCAGGAGTCATTGCCTTGCCCATGGCTGTTCAGTGCTGACCTGTGTCTCATCACCACTGACCATTTACTGATGAGATTCAATCTGCCTAACTTCCATACTTAACATATGGCAACATTTTAGGAACCTTTGACCTTCCCTCAGAGAATCTCCTGCCTATTCTCATTTAAGAAAGATGTAAGGTGTCTCTGGAGACCTCCAAAGGCATAAAAGTCTTGCTAATGAAAACTTAGGCATTTGCTTTAAGCAGACTAAATCACATAATGTGTCTACGATATGAGACCAAAGCAGGCACCCGGTTTCAAGAACAGGGTCTCTCTTGTCAGCCAGTTTTTGCTGTGCTCTTGATAGCAAGACAAAACAATAGAAAGGGATCAAACCAGGGAAAGGCTATTCAGATTTATGAAGAAAGGAAAGAATTGTTTAGCAGTGGATTGTAGCTTCTGCTGCTAAGTTATTGTGGGGTTTTTTAACATAAACGGATTAAAAATTTAACAACAGTAGTCTCTCTCTAAATGATCCTTTCTCCCCCACCTCCCAGAGCCCAGACTGGTAACTCTTCCATCACATGAATGTTACCTCCAGGCTACAGCATTCAGTGGAGTGTGAAATCACAATTAACGGAGCAAGTGTTTTGTAAGTGAGCAGAGACGGCTGCAAATTACATCCTGCTATTAGCTGATTTTAGAACAACGCTGTTGAACAGCTTCATGATTACTGGGCTGTAGCGTGTATTAAAAAACCATTAATAAAACATAATTGATTGTGAATTGTGCTTACTGCCTTTATAATTTTAATCACAAATGTCATAGAAGTTTATTGGAAACAAAAGCTGCCCTCAGCTACCTATGGGAACTAGATTGTTCTAAAAATTTTACTGAACTTGATTTGCATGTGTTGTAAATCAGTAAATGATGGAAACCTAACGGGTTTTGCTGACGTAGAGATCCTCTGCATTTTTCTTTCCAGTCAGCAAAATAAGGTGGGAGACTGCCAGAAAGTACCACTGGGAACTTGATGGAAACAATATCCTCAATTTCTCCAACCTGCCACTGCCGTTCACTCAGATTGCACTTAGAAACAGGTAATGTCACCAATTGGAAACAGGAGCTGGCAGTTTCTATTTGCTGAGAAACAAGTAACAATATAGAGTTATACTTAGAAAATATTCACATATATTCCTCTCTTTTGGGCCCAAAATTACTTTCAAACCTTAAATCATATATTCTTACAGGAACCCAATAAAGTTTAATTCTGATTCATGACCCTGTCTGGGTGCATGGACAGACAAGTTATGCCACAGTAAGTTTATGGCTATATTTTTCAAACTTGGATGCCCTGCTATGAATTTATGAACTTAAAAAAGGTCATTCACAATCTGTCTAATTTGAGACTTTGACAGAATTTGGGTCCTAGCCAGCGATGCAAACTGCCTGCTCTTCTGCATCTGGTAGTGCCATGAGGACCTAAAACTTGTTCTCAGGCTGAGAATTCCCGAAGCAGTTAATTTGAGGCCCTACCTGCATTTGCTGATCAAGGTGACACCTAACTCCATCTATTAACCAAATTTAGTCAGAGGAAGTTCAAACTCTGCCAAAATCCCCAGTGAGATATGTTCAGGTATGCAGGCAGGATCTTGCCCTGGCTGTAGGTATTTAAGCTTGTATAGTTTTCTCGCCCCACAGAGAGGTGGCATAAAGCGAGGAATAAAACCCGAGAGTTCTGACTCCATCTTGCTGAGACCACCAGAAATGCTAATGCTAGGAGTGCGGAAAAATCTTGAGAGAGGTCCTAAAATAATGCAATACAATACCTGCATTATTTATTGACTTTTTGGCAGCCTCTGCCCTGGCAAATAAACTAGTATAAACATAGGGATTAGATTGCTGAAAAGCATTTCCTGCCATAGAGCTAGTGGTAAGGTTTGGGTTTTGGTGTTGGTTTTTTTTTTTGGTTTTGTTTGTTTTGTTTTTATATAAAAGTGAACGTGTGAAAACCACTTCTTCCTGCTTCTGCAAAGATGTATCCCACAAAGGCAGTAAGAAACGTGCCTCATCCTGACCAAGGGAGCAACTTCTACTGGTACAAAACCAAATATGTCAGTCACCACTCAGGCTCATTTGTATTTTGGACCCAGCTCTTTATAGGTGAAGGTGTATCCCAGAACAAACAATTCGGAAATACACACCTCCAGCCTGCAGCAAGATGTTTCCTTTTCCATGTCCACCCCTATGAACTGGTATAAGCTGTTTGCTTGGTTCCTTTCATGCATCTCCACAGCAGTGTATGTGCATACACATATGTATGTATGTATTTATGTGAAGAACCAGAAGCTCACATCCCAAACACTCTAGCTGCTTTCTCTTGCTCTAAACGGCCATTGCTATGGCAACAACTGCTTAACTCAAAATTTAGAGAGGCACTTAGCACAAATTATGAAAGAAGAGGTGCCACAGTGTTCTGTGTAAAGCTACTGTTTGACGGCCTGCCCTGGCTCCAGTTGCCAATTGCTCCAGGATACCCCAGGGACCTTGTCACCTGTGGTCTGGCACCTTCTGCTCAGTGTGGTGCAGGAAACAGCTTTCTCTAAGGCTGTCTCTGTCTTTATTCTTCTCTGTGCTGACAGTAAATGGCATTTAAGCCATCTGATCAGCCACAGGACTGAATTCGCAGGCTGCCCAGCCTGGTCCTCGATACCTCTGCCAGGATACTTCATGGTCTGATAGCATGAGGGGTGAATTCCTTCCTGATGAAAGCAAGGAAAGACACAGGCCCTATTTAGAGTTTCTTCAATGGTCTGCATCAGCATGATGAAGAGCCTGGCAGATGAAGGGCCTGGCTGAGTTTTACAACAAAGCACACCACATGTCTGTTGCTCCATGGTGCCAAATCTCAGACATGATGATAGAGCAGAGGAAGAGCCAACATAAAGAGTCTCAACAACTCCTTGCGTATCAAGGACATTCATATCTTTCTAAACCTTTGCAAACTTTGTCCCCTGTTCTTACATATGGCCCCACCTTACATAAGGCAAGATGAAGATGTTCCTATTTGTATTTTACTTTGTGGATGAAGCAAACTAATTGATAAAAAGTATTCAGAGAAAGACATTTTGGCCACCAAGCTCCTTCTTCATAAAAAGTCCTTGGGAATTCCTTTCCTGAAGTCCAGTCAGATAACTAGCATACAAGGATGCCAAACCTACTGGGACCTCAAAGTGGCTGGAAGAGTTGGCAGTTATGGACAGAAGAAAAGGCTCTGTTTGCAGCTGAGCATCCTAGGAATGGATTTACTCTTAGGAAGGTGGAGGATATATATGTTTTGGATCTGGTTAATGGTATAAGAAGGTGCAATCCAGAGATTAATAGATTAAACCTTCTTCCAAAAGGAAATTAGTGACGTGGCTGGGGTAAAAATCTGGGGTAAAAACTGGAATGACAAGAGGGCAGACATGCAGATGTGAACCATTGCTTCCTGTCTAGCAAGAGCTGAAAGCTGCTCTGCTGACAATTTGTATTCATGGTGGACGTGTGCTGGGTGTGGGTGATGGCCAGTGACTGCCACCTCTGCTCCGGAAGGGAAGGAGCAAGTGGGTAGGCAGCAGGTTGCATGCTGCCTCCAGAGTGGAAAGCAGGAGCTTAGGGTGAAAGCAACCCTAACCTCGCTGTCACAAAGGCCAAAAGCTAAGGAAGATGAATCTGTCCCAACTATGCTCCTTTCATATCTTACTGGAGCCAGCCAGCCAGTTTTGGTAAAGGAAGAGTTAAAACTGTTTTTCATGTCTGTTTGTATAGAAGTTTATTATTTCTCGGAAGGTGCAGTCCACATTAGGGATGTTCTCCTCTCTCGCTCCAGGAAGAGTTAGATCTGATTTATTTTGGGAGGGACAGGGCTGAATATTCTTTCTGTGTGGCCTGTGTGCCTTGTAATAACAAGCTTTCTTGTTATTACAATTCTCATCACAATTTAAGATTAATAATTGTATCCTAAATTGTGCTGAGGCCAGCATGAATGAATAATAATCCTATTAAAGAGTCCAGGAACCGGCCAAGACTCACTACTTGTATTTGTTAACAAAACTGAACGAGAGGTGTGGATTTCATTGCTTTGCTTGCACTTTCTGGCTTTGATCGAGGAGAAGCTTCACGTCTGCCAAAACTTCTGCCAACCAGGGGAACGTCAGCAGAACTGTCTATGCAGCAGCAGGCACGCAGTGAGTGTTATTCTGTGACAATTTCCCCAAATTCTGTCGAACACGGATTGAAAAATGCCAGCTGAGAAACCACAAGACCAGGTGCATGCGGAGAAAGTAGGTTAGGAATCCTACGTGCCAGATTGTGATCCAGGCTTCATTCCCCTCAAGGGCACACACTTCTAGACCCACAGCTTGTTTCACGGGGCAGAGAGATGAGGAAGAAGAGTGATCTCTGCAGATGATATCTTCTTCCCATCGTGCAGATGTGTGGGAGCAAATGGGCAGAGGAAGGCTTGGGCTGTGGTGTGTAACCCCTTGTGTCAGCCCAATGGCTCTAAGAGGACTTACATCCCACGTGATGGACTGCAGAGGTGTCTTCGAGCAAGAAGAGAAATCAGGAAGCAAAAGGCAGCCCTGGAAGTGGCTCTGCTCCAGCAGTAGATCAGTGGCAGTTCAGGTCATTGCCTGGATTAAAATTCTGGGGGTGTCACTAACAGCACCTGGGCATACAGAATTGTGGAAGAACAAACACATAAATGGAAAGGAATTCTGAGAGGGAATTTTGCAGTTTGTTTTCTGGTGCAGAATGGTAGCTTTGACAAAATCCTAGACCTTTAAACTACACAACAGTTTGCAGAGGAGTAGAAATCCAGTTCTCAGAGTTTTAAATTAAATGACCTTATGCACTGTTAGGACTACCACACTCAGCTTGGCAACAAGAAGTGAAATATCCTCCCTTCAGGGCTCAGGCCCAGCTGCCTGGCTATGGAGGGTGCTGGCACTCTTTTTCTCACAAAAGCAAGGTCTGTATGGCCAAAATTCTCTGCCTTTTCCTATTACACACAGGAATGAAAATCAGACATGCAAAAGGGTGGAGTCCTGTGAAAACAGGTGACAATATTTAAAAAGTTAAATCCTAGGGCGTCTCTCAAATGTAAAATGGAAACAACACTTGAGAAATGGTCTACATTTTATAACAGGCTGCATATTTTCAGTACATCCTGGTGGGTCACAGAACAGACACCTTTGTCTGCACCGTGAAGGTATCTCAAGCAGAAGCAGCAGGTGTCAGAGATGATCAGTCATCCTGACTGAAGCATTTCTCAGTGGTTTGAATAAGCTATTGAATACTTTGAGTGTGCCCTACCTGTAGCTTTCCTCTTTAAAACAAGGCTGCAAGGTGTGAAATTAGGGTTTACAGAATTCAGAGCCAAACTTCCTCTGATTTCACTCAAATGTAGGCTGCCCCCAGATAACACTTGAGTCTAAGTTTGTGTGTTTTCTTTCTGACATTGTATAAGGCCAGGACATTTTATTTTTTCCAAGATAGATGTATTGTTTAGTAGTTTCCAGATAATGTAAGATAGGTTACAACAGTGATATAGACAATCCAAGCAAAAGACCGAATGGCAAGCCTCTTTTCCTGTGTTTTTCTCCAGGGAGGATTCTCCAGTGTTTGCTATTGTGTCTGAGCTCATTCTTCAGCCTTTTCTTTTCAGTGGAATTTTAGTCTTGTTCTCTATTTCTTTACTCAGCCACCTTCCTTTCCTTAAAAGAAAACCTGTAGCAAATGAATGTCTTTGAGGTCTTTATTTTGCACAATTTTGTTGAAACTGGCTAGTATTCAAGCTTTATTGGAATCGACAGTTAATGTAATTGTATAAGCCCTATTTCCTTAGGAAACCAGCCTTCAAAGGATGAGAGCATGCTCTGAGCACTCCTCTATCTTTGCAACATCCCAAGCTCTAATGTTTAAACCTCTCCTATTGTTATGTAAGCCAATAGCATGGCTTTACTCCTGGAATGAGTCAATTATAGGATGTGATTCATCTAATCTACTCTAGACATTGGAAGAGGATGAAATAAATTGCACCCAACCATATCTATTTCTCTCTACTGACAGCTCACAGTGCCCGTGGAGCTGGACAATGGAGTTTTCTGCATCGAGTGAACTCTTTGGACTCCCAATGAGGTCAGTGTAGCCAAAAGAGGTCAGCATGCAATTTATTTCACCAAACAGAGACATCTATTCGAGGGTGAATCACAACCTACACTATATTGACCATATTGATGAAATCCACATCACGTTACTTAGTCCACATGCAGACATCCACAACGCAGTTATCTAGATAAGATGGATTCCCCTTCATACACTCTTTGCTTTTTGATATAACTACAGACTGCTCCCTCTGCCACATTGTTTGTATGCTATCAGACCTTGATAGCATAGGATCTTGTGCCCTAGCACTAACCCCCCTCCCCCCTCCCCGACTCTGTGAGCGGGAGCATTGCCATATGAAATAGGAAGAACTCACATTTGCAAATCCATTCTCTCTATGGGCAGTGTTTCAGTTTCATTCTGGGATCATTGATTTGCTGGCTTCGAGCTGTTTTCTTCATCAAGCCCAGAGGATAAGCTTTTCTTTTTTGCACTGCATCTTTCTCTCTTCTATGGCTAATGCTAGCTTATTCTCCTTCAAATCTTATGTAAAGCTTTTACAGGAGAATACATCTGTGATATGCTTTTCTGCTTGTTTTTTTGAAAAATATGAATAAACCAAAATAAACTGGAAGATTGTCAGTGTCTTTTACAGATTATCTGTGGTCCAACTCTACTCACAGGAAAATGCAAAGTCGATTAAAAACCACCAAGTGTAATAAATATGGTTTTTGATTCTGTCAGCATGGCTAAAGATGAAAGCTAATGGCAAATCCATAATACAGTCTTACAGATCAAATGATCTATCAATCTATAAGCTTGCATGCATGACAAATAAATGCTCTTATTATCTTTACAGCATGCCCCAGTTAGTCCAGCATAAACTTGGTGAGTTAACTTGGTACTTTGCACTTAAGGTGCTTCCATGTAGGAGGTTTGCATTTTACAATAGGATTGCAAATGCAAAAAGTTCCATTTCTTCAGACTGTGAACTGTTCTGTTCAATGACTGCTCAGTTTAGTCCCTCAGCAGCTCTCAGGTGTATCTCACTACTTGTTCCCAAGTTGCAATCTCCTTGTCTTCCACTTCCAAGCCTTCCTCCTCTTCCTGCTAGCAGTCTCTTTCTCCCAAGCTATTTGTACACTGCTAGACTTCTTCCTTCTACCTGGCTGTGTTGACACTGAAGAATAGATTTTTCTGGTGGTCAGCCCTACCATGGCTGGCTGCTGAGAACAGCAATTGGAGTAAAATCCTGGCTTTGCCTCTGTGCTTTTGTCATTTCTTGTGTGGGTAAACTGGTCCCAAGCAGGCAGAGTGAAGCGACGCATCTTCCTTCTCCGTTGTGCGGGATTATTCTGGATAGCACTAGAAATGCTGAGAGGCTCAAGTGTTTTCAGTATGGACAGGTTCTTTAAAGACTTCAGCTACTGGTCTCTTAAGAAGGTTTTCGTGTAAAGCTGTGATTACGTTGAAGGCTGGTAACAGCCCAGCTTCAGGATATTCTCAGAGGTTTAGCAGAAGTCTTGTTCTCACTCTCAGTGTCCTGCTTCAGAGCATAAGCAACTGCAATTGTTTTTTAAAGAAAAGCTTGCTATTTTTTTTTTTTTCAAATGGCAGTCATTCTATCTCTGTTAAAACTTTGTGGCTGAAATTTTCTCACCCTCATGCTATTCTCAGCTCACCTTAAACTGAGCCTCAAGCAGACCACACCTGGCATTTCCATTCAAATAGGGCTTGAGAGTGCCACTGGGTGGAAAATGTTTTGACAGTTTTAGCAATAGGCACCACTGAAACGGTCTCTTACGCTGAGAGAAAATTTGTACACTTTTCAAGCTATTTTCAAGAGTTTGTGTCAGTTGCTGAATCAACGTGAGACCTTTGACTGGTTCTACTAGTTCATTGAGCCTGGAGTGTTGTAGACTTGAACTCTGAGTTCTGGTACCAACAGACTGTTTTAGGGTAAGATTGTAATCAAGGGAATAAAATACTGTGCAATGCAATGGTCAAATTAAGTACCAGAGACTCCAAATTAAGTACCAGTCAAAGAGACTCTATTTGTTTCATAGTTATCATGTTGATGGATCTGATCCATTGTTAACATTAAAATCTTTTTGTTCTAGCTATTCAGAATTATTCATTCATCCTGAATGAATATCTTGTGCTTAAACTGAATTTTAGGAGCTTATTTAGAACCACTTAAGAACTTAAATTAAATATGAGTGTTATGTGGGAAGGCATAGAAATGAAAGATCCATAATTTTTCAAGTGGAAAAAATAAATTCCTCCTTCCTTTCCTTTCTTATTTGATGGACTCAGTACAAAATACATGGGATTCGAATAGGTGCAATGAGAAAGTCAGAGTACTTTAATACATATCTGAGTGTGATGTAGAACTGGATGTTGTCCTCAGGTGTATGGACACACTTGCATCCACTGTCTGGGGCAGGAGTCTGTCTGACATATATGCAAGTGAATAATCAGTTTTGCCAGATTTATGCTGGTGCCCCTGAGTGACTGCTGAAAGCATGGGCAGGTCCTCATTGTAAACACTGAGCATAGGAACAAACATCTGGGAAATGAGTAAATGGGCCATATTAACATGACTATTAGAGTTCCATGTAAAAATATCAATTTATTAATTTCATTCCTGATAAAATGTGCAAGCTTTCTCCATTGATATTTATAGATCAACTTACAAAACTGTTTTTTTTTATCTGTTGCATCTCAGGAGCCACAGAGAAGAAATTTAAAACTCATCATCTGGCCAGCATGGAGGTTTAGAGCTTTTATTCTGTTAAGCCTGCTGTTTCACAGAACGCATTTTCAGCTCCTAGATCTGCTGCTCAAATCAATGTGCTGACGTTCGATTGGAAGCAATACAGTTCTAGACAGGGTTAGCAATTCATAAAATTTCCATGAGGCTAAGAGTAGCAATGAGCATATATATGTATGGATGCATGTGGGCTTTCTGGCTGCTTTCAGCATTCAGGAAACAATTACAGGAGAGCATTAGTTGTGCTTCAATGCACACTGAATCTAAAATAATGGCAGGATCTTCACCTGGGGATCGTTAGTACCCTGAATGGCTCAGGAGGCAACAGGGTAGTAAACCAGCAATACACCTCTTTTTTGGTTACTTCTCTGTTTTGAACACCTAACCGTTATGCTCAGAAATATTTTTTCATGGAATTATGAACAGCTTTCTTCTTTTTATTAGCTAGGCTAATAAATAAGAATATTTTTTGCTTCCTTGTCACATACATGTCACATGCTTCCTTTTATGACTGGGGACAAGTGCCATCCCTGTATTTTACCTATGAGAATCTGTGGAGAAAATAAAGTATGGGACGATTCAATGGCAGAAGAAGAAAAGATCACATCTTACCTAGTGCCAGTACCTAACTCTCAGAGATCATAATTGTATAAGAAAAATGAAGAGAGCAAGAAGTTACAGACAGTGGGCTATTACCTTCAGTACAGCCCAGTCTATACATACAGAGAAAGAAGTGGTTCCCATTATAACACTGGTATAGCTGCAAAAAGTAGATGCCATTCAAGGAACCAAAAGACTTTTTCAGGTCTTCATTATCCAAAGCTTATTTGTTTCTCCTCAAAAACATTAATTGAAGTCCAATTTCTCTTTACAAATATTACCACACTTAAACAAGACCACGACAGCCATAGCACTAATCCTTTACAAAACTATTTGTCCAGAAAAGTGATGACTTTCAATGGGGAAATGACTGCACAGTCAGTAGAAAAAGCAATAGAAAAGAGCTCTCCAACATTAGATAAAAAACACTCAGTGTCCTGAATATTCATTTTTTTATTTATGAGGAGAAAATCCTGGCATTTTCTGTGAAGGTGCCCTTCAGCACTCTTTGATTTTATGACAATCTCTAATTTAAAGACTGATTTCCCCAAATCTCTTCAGAAAACAAATGTACACCCCATATTTCCTGCAATCAACTCACTAAAACCCATGAGATTTTTTTTTGAACGGCTTTGGGCTTATAATACAATACCCCAAATCCCTTCCATTTGCTGGAAGGGCTCCAGTCTAGTAAGTAAAAAGTGCATTGAAACTTGGTACCAGCCTCATCTCTGTCTCTGGCTCAAGTGTGCCTATATAAATAGGGATAATAATACTTCCTGACCTTGTGGTTGCCTCCTAAGAATTATTGGTTGTAATGCGCTACACAGCGCTCCAATGAATGGTGGTCTAGTCAGTGGGTACACTCTGTTCCTCCTCACATGGAGGTAAATTAGGTATGCCTCTGGTGGCGGCAGAAATTTGGCCCTGTTGGACGACAGCATTAATCCCATTTTCTCCAGGTTTCAGCCAGATTTAATTCAGCTGACATCATACGTCTGACCTAACTTTAGAGTTGTGACTTATCTTGTAAGGAAAGTTTTTCTCGGTTGTGAAAGGGTATGTTGGTAGGTTGAACAAGACCTGGAAGCATATATGCTGGTAAAAGAGGATATTCTCTCCAGAGCATTATATCTCACTCACCCGCTGAATGGATTGATGGGAGAGCAATTAAAAAAGGCACGTGCAGTTGTCTCTGCTGCTAGCATGTAAAGAAAGAGTCATAATCTATCCATTTCTCCCTGGGGGCTCATGCAGGTTCCTTCACAGGATTTTGAGAACGCCTGGATGTGGCTCCTGCTCCAACGTGCTTTCTGGAAAGCCTTCTAATGGTTGTGGGGGAGCATAGTGTGGACAGCTGAAATATGAGGGTGTCATTACCTTGACTGAGTTGAGTCTAGATTCCCCTGGGATAGGGCCACTGATGTAGATAGACAGCTGGTAGGTAGGCTGACATTGCTTTCTGAAGCCAGCCTTCATCTTGCAGCTGTATGCAGGACATTGCTGGGAAGTTCTCTGCTCTGTACTCAAAATACCCAGCATGTAGCTCAGGGTGTAGCCCGCTTGTGCTGGGGGATCTATACACTGAGGAAGCCCTTTCCCCGAATAACCCTGTCTGTGACCCCATATCATGATAAGCGTCAGCTAAAACTTCAGCACACACCATTCTGGAAAGCAAAAGTTATTATGGATATTAATTATTAATATATTTCAATTTTATTTAATAAGTTAATTACATCTCTGTTCATATTACTGTCCCCTTACACCAACAGTTACACTCAAAGGGCAGACTATAAAGACATTTAATACTTCCACAAATGCAAATGCTTTTGTTTGTTTTTTGATGTTTACTTGCTTGACTGGAGCGTTACACTTGAGCCTCATACCCTAGTTAGTTACAACAGATAGCGAAATGGGATTCATGCCTGGGTAAAGATAGTTTGCTTGTTTTACAGCACCAAGACAAATGCCCGTCTGAAACACCGTCATGAGGTCAATCAGGTCTAAGATTTTAAACACCAAAAGATTTACAATTCCATTTTGACAGCCTGTCCGCTCCTCCTCCCCGTTCCCCCAGCACTAAGACTCATTTAAAGCTTTAAAATATGGGAAGCAGAAAAGGAGTCATTAATTTTACTTACACAACAGCATTCACACTTGTAAAGTTTTGACAGCTTCACTAAACCCAAAGGAATTCAGATAGCTAGAGCAAATGAATGCGTACCAATACTCGTATTGAAAGGAGGTAGTTTTCAGGGCTGAACACATATTTTCTTCCTGCAGGAAGCTGACAGTGATGAGGGCATGTAGGATGTTTTACTACTGCATTCACGTGATGCTACTTAACGGGTTTTTTCCCCTTGTTCAGCATATTCTCTTTGTGTTTCTGAAATCAATAGAACTGCAGCAAGTCAACAGATCATTTCAGTATTTCTTAGGATGCTTTGCTCTTATTGCCGTACTTAGTACCTATCGGTTTTGGACACACAAATGGACTCCTTAAATGTTACATTTGCTACTTAGAAGTTCAGTTGTTGACTATATCTTTCTGGGGATAAGAAATCCAATTGCAGAAAGCTAAACATATATGCATGGAGCTGAAAGCTTTTGGAAACAAATACTGTGGGATTTTGTTTTTTTATCGCTGTCAGGATTTTTGATGGAAAATGGAAAACTTGCAATGAATTCATAATACACCATTGCATTTCCATCTGAGACAGAAGGAACGTGCCTGCTTCTTCCAAAGGGAAGACAGATGAAGGCAGGCGAGCTGCAAAATAAAACAAGAATTAAGTGGTAGCTGCTTTCTGATCATTGTTCCGCTATCTATCTGTTATCTGTCTGGGTGTAGGTAGTAAATACCACATGAATTTAAATAAAACCCATTACTCACACTCACAGATGTGATGATAGCAGTTGCTTGACAGATCTTACACAGGAAACTTGGATGTAATTGAGCCCGTTGCTGTGTTGATTCTCCTCCAGCAAAATCCTCTACCTGTGCAGGAATATTTTAAGACCTCACTAAATTTGAAATGGTGAGAGAGTGTAAAGGTTTTTTGCTTATTTGTGTTTTGTTTCATTATTGGGTCTCTACAATAACAGATGGTGAAATCTCTCCTGAGTAAGCCAAATGCCAGAGCTTTTTCTTACAGGATGTCATGTGAAAGCACTAACAGCTCGGCTCCTATTAGTACCAGAAACTGATGGGCCTGCTCCAATGCCTTTTAAAGTTCCTCAGTGTCTTTAGATCAGCTCCTTGACACATCTGAATGAGGCAGGCAATCTGCTTTAAACACTTGCTTTTTATTCCCAGAGCTTCTGTTGGACATGCTCTTCCACAAGCTAATAATCTTTCTTTAAACAACGCTTTCTCTTTATGATCGGCAGGTTCCATTATACATGAGCTTAAGATCAGAGCTGTCTGCAGGTAGGTTTAGAACACCCATTTGCTTTTCCTTCTTGAAGAAGGGAATGTTTTGTTTCTGAGGTGGACAGTGCTGGCAGTTTGGGTTTGCTGGCAGCAAACACCTGCAGTGTTACAGCTGGCAGAGATTGGATGGATGACAATCATCTTCACGAGGCTTGTCTTTCCTAGGTCCTTTCCCTTTGCCTCTTGCTGTGCCATATTGAAGAAACATTGCTTAATAGCTATAAGGGGATATTAAGAGCTAATTCATGCTCCTAGAGCTGTCCTAATTGATTCTTTTCTCCCATCATGATTCACTTATCAGCTGAATATCAGGAAATCTCAACTGAATTCACAGTTTGGTGTCATGTGTAACTGTAGGCGCATTTCTCCATCACTGTATGCCCCGCATTCCCTACTGGTGATATGAGACAAGTTGTAGTCCTTCATCACACCGATGGTCTGTGAGAGTAAGTTCAGGTATATTTATAAAGTCCATGAATTCAGATTTTCTTCCATTTATACATACCTGCATTTCATGCAACCATTCTTATTTTCAAGCACGCATATCTATTTATGATCACTTGTTTGGTTAGATTACCTTTTGATTTATGGATCAAAAGGCTTTGGAAGACACATTGTTTAGAATATGACTGTGAAATGAATGAAATGAGGAGATATCTCAAAACTGTAAAAACTAGCAGCATTTGGTTGCTAGTTGAGATAAACGTGGATAAAAAAAACCAAAACAGTCCTAAGGCACTGGCTTTTGGATCACTGTGCTCAACATATTGCTGCATGTTCACAGAGCAAAAGTCAAGGAGCCTAGAAGAGAAGCCAAACTGGTGGCATACAGAGCAGGGGATGCCTCCAGCTGGTGGGGAGGGAGAAGATGACAGCTGAATTAGTCCCAAGGCACCTTCCTCAGAGCTGCTGGGAAGTGGATACAGGTGCTTCTGCACCCTTGGAGCACCTCTTTGCACATGTTCTCTTCTCTCCAAAAAAGCTTGCATATTCTTCTAGTGCTTTTTCTCAGACACCATTAGAGGAGGACGAACTGATGGTGGTCACCAGAAAAAGAGGGGTTTGCATTGTTAGATCTCTAGTCTGAACGTGTCCCACACTGGGGACCAGATTTGAGTCTTTCCTTTGCACCTAAAGAAAAAGGTAGATAACGCCTCCCTGGTTCCTCAGATGAGATACATGAGTTTGTGACAAATATTGTAGTTTAAGCATTGTGTAAGTATAACTAGAAGTTTTAACAAGGCAAAACACTCACTACAGTAGGCTTTATACACATGCCGAGAGGGATTCCTTCCCTTTTTATCTCTGGGACTGTCTGTGTTGGATAACAGTCAATAGTTTGCAATGGACACAGAGTGACACTGTAGCAACAGGAACTAGATATTTGAAAACCTGATTCGACCCTAGTTATGTACAGATGTTTGTGATTTGGACCCTTTGTTTTTCAGAGGAGTAAGTCCTGAATTTATCCACTTAGCACTGTCCTTGATAAAACAGACAGATAGGAGAGTGAGAGAGGAGAGAAGGGGATTCATCTGAAATGTCTTAAAGGAGAGTAAATTTCTTTTGACTGCTGCCTGTGGAGTTTTCATATTTATTGGGAAGGAAATCATGCTCAGCAATTGTCATTGCCTTCCAGAGAAGCCCTGCATCCATTTGAAGGTACATTTTGTGTCAAAGCTCACTGTGTCTTAGATACGACATGTGACAGCCAAAATCATTTGGGGTGTTCCAGTGACAGGAATTGAAAACCAAATTTCCAGAGGCTGTGGACAATTTCTGTACATAAAACTCTCTTTGAGTATAAAGGGAATTTTTCAAAAGCATTCAAGACCTCTTTTACCTGCTCTCATAGAGTTACTTTTACATTGTCTTGATCATCCAAATAGCCTTTCTCTGCATCTCATCCAGTTTGTCTGCAATTATCTTAGCAAATAGGGTGGGTCAGAAACCACTCTCTGCTCCAGATACCACCTGGCACAGTTGTGCTGTGCCCTTACAGCCAAAATCTCTGGCACTCCAGAACTGGATGGTTAAATCCCAGGGGTCTGTTGCAAATGTTACTGGGGCTAAGACAGTCTCCAGCTTCTTCCCAGGAGTTGCCTTGGGAATGTTATCTTGGCCAAAATTTGAGGGCCAGGGACTATATTAGGAATTAAGTGATGTGGATGATCATATTCTGAATACTGTCACTGTTTAAGAGCTGTAGTTGCAGCCTTGGAGCTTCTCTGTCATGAATATGGCTGAGCACATGTTCTCTTCTCTCCACAGAAGAGGAACTGTGCACAGAGCCTCAGACGAGGAACTGTACACAGGTGTCAATAGCTATGTCTAGTCTCATAAATTAAATTCTGTGGGGTTGTTCTAGGCAATGAGATCATTCATCCCACAGTGGTACACACCATGCAGCTGATCTCTCTCAGCCTCTAAAACAGGGTACCCATGTTGGAAATGTATATGGGGAATGGTCCCAACTATGTGCTAAGTACCAAGCAATGTATAGGAATTATTTGTGACAGTGTAAACTTTGTGACTTCGGTCAGAACTATGCCAGAGACCATTTCAGCAATTTCTCAGCATAGGCAATTGGATTGTACTGTCTAGGACTTTTCACTGGCACTGTTTAGCTTATTGGTAATACACAAAGACAGTCCTCACCACTTCTACTAGAGAAATCTTGCCTGATGCACCCTAGCATTGAATTTGCTTTGCTAATAGCTACATCAACACTTTTCCTGGGCATGCTCTCCTAGATGAGAAAACCTGTGTACCTCTTCCTAAGAGATCTCCAGAGTAACCTTCCTGGTGCTAACAAAAATTCCTCATACTTTCTTGAAGCTGAAAGCTCCTTTGCTGATACGAACAGAGGAGACTGCTTGGGTGCACATGCCACCCAATCAGTGAATACAACTGCCAGGGTACAGAGAGGGATGGTATTTTCTGTAGATGCAAGGCAGTGTTGGTGCCATTGCACAGGAAAATAATAATTTAAATAGGAATAGGTGCAGAAAAGGACTACTGCAATAACCAGGGGACTAACGAGCTGTTTTAAGGGGGGTGAGCAATGTGGCTTCACTTATTTAGTTGAGAAAAAGCGAAGCTGAACTTTTTGACAGCTATCTGTGGATACCTCAGGGGGCTAAGCATTCAGGAGGGAGGAGATTAAAAGACATTTCTGTCACAAGACCAAATGGCTGTAACCTGGCCCTGAATAAATGGACATTGGAAGTATAAAGAAGCTTCTAAACAGCAGGAGAATGAAGTTTTGGAAAAGTCTTCTGACAGCAGAAATAACAGACCAAAAATAAAAATTGCAAAAGGAGCCTAAGAAATCCATGAAAGGGTTTATATGACTCGATGGCTCATGACAGCATGAGCCAGACAGATGACCCTTCAGGACCTATCTCTGATGATTTGAAAAGTATCTAGGGAAACCATGTCCCATTGACATGCAATGACAGAGAAGAGAGAAACTGAGTCTCAATTTCTACAAGGTATATGCAGGATGGTGTCCTTAGGCTACGGTTCTGCCATTCCATATAACAGCAAAAGAGTTCAGGAACAGCTTCTGCGAGGACACACGTAGGTATTTGATGTAGCGTGCTTGGGGAAAAGTGGACTGAAAGATTTATTTATCCTAACTGTGTTTGCAGTATCTTTTGTCCTGGGTAGGCTACAAGTATGACAGATAAACAGGCAGATATATAGATATAAGTTTTAAATCCATCAGATCTTAAATTTGAGAGCTTTTGTATCCAAATGGCTGCTCCATGCCCTAAATTCTCTGAGCTGTGCTTAATTCTTGCAGCACATAAGGCACGTAAAAGCCACCCACCCACTACTTCAGAGCCATTTTAATTCATCTAAATGAAATTTCTTTAGTTCCATTCATCTTTACAGCTCATTCAACAGGTCCCTCTGCAGCAGTGAAGGGGAGCATGTTTCAATGTGCTAATCCAGCTCCAAGATGGATTAATTGACTCACAGGCCCCTCTGATCACTAGCCAGATGTCTCTCCCCAGCTGGCAAGGCTTACTAATTTTCTTGTTGTTGTTGTTGTTGTTAATTCTGGGTTTCTAGCCAGCGGGGGCCCTTCTCCACTCAATCAAGGGCAACATGCCCTCTGCCGACATTTTGTATTCTTTGGCCTGCTTTCCCTTGGGCAGAGATATTCAGCTATAAACCTGGCTCTTTGTCATCTGGACTGTGGCCCCTGGGGAGAAGTCTCCTGGTGCGGTTGCAGTTGCCTGTCCCTCATGTTGGTCCACCATGGGGCAGTGCTGTGCATGCTCAGGGTGGGTAATGGAGAGATATGGGGCCAAGAGTGCCAGTTTCAAGAAGTGGTCCAAAATTTCAGGTTTGTGCATTGAATTTTTGGAAAAAAAAAAAAATAATAAAAAAGATTCACAAGAGTGAAGAGTGAAGCATTTCCTTCTTCATCAGGCTGTGCGCTATGAAGTGGTGTGACAGCACCGTCTCAAGAGTGCTTAGAAGGACTGAGCATGAACAGACCAGTTAGGACACTAAAACTGGAAGTAATGTAACATAAGGTGTAGTTTGAAGATGGGATGTGTGAGTGCTCTGCCTTCCACTCCTCATTATGTCGTTGACCCTGATGCCTTGAGCAAGACATTTAACTTCTATGGTATGCCTAACAGAGGTGTAATGATAACCTTTTTTTTTTTAAAGATAGCTGCTAATGAGCAAGACTCTGTGTGAATTAAGTATCACTTGCGTCACTGGACATACAGGCATTACTTTCAGTGTGAAGGATTCTGTAGTGACTTGCAGTGACTTGGTTAAAACTGTGTTGTCACTGAGTGAAAAGGTGCCTATTTTGGCCAGACTGTAGAACACTGATTGCTCTTTCCCAATGTCTTGGGTCATTACTGTGATTACCTTGAGTAGCAAATTAATCTTCAAGAATTGATCTGGATAGTGCAATGTTTATTCACCTGGTGGTGACTTCCTCACACAAGTCACGGTGCTAAGTGGTCACTGAGGGAGCATGGCTGAGAGTGCTGGCAGCACTGTTTAACACTAAGATTCTGGGGTTCTGCTGTACATACAACTGAATCGTCCTTGCAGCTTCTGAATTATAAATTATAAATCCTGGTTTTCTAGTTTCTCACTAATGAGGGTCATTTATCCCAAGCTGTAAAAAAATGAATTCCTGTATTATATGAATCCTTCCCTCCTCTTCCCTCGATAATAAGCTGATACATAAGCTTTTTGTTGTTGTTGTTATAGTTGGACTTGATGACCTCAAAGCTCCCTTCCAACCATGAAGATTCTGTGATTCTGTAAAAGCAGTTCCCCAGAATAGACAAAAAAAGAACAAAACCAAAACCAAAAAACTGAAACCAACCCCCAAACATTTCTTCACTGCAGAGTTGCTGTTTTATCATTAGAAAAAAAGTTGCAGAATATTTTTTCTTGACAAGATCAAGAAGAGCACAGCTTGAAGAGAGAGAAGTACGAAGTTCATCTAAGGTGTGAACAGAAGAGTTCAGCTGCATTTGCTACAGACCAGACACTTCCTACTGCAACCAAAATGGGGAGGAGACCATTCCTTCAGCATCAGACAAGTTGCTTACATTTCACAGGGACGTAAATAAGAAGAAAACCTCACTCTTATAATTCAACGTCTTTGGTCTTTTTTAGCTTGGGTACGTGCGTTGTATAAATCTCACCACTAATTTCTTCCCACGTTAAGCATAGCCCCAGGGCAGTTGTTTTACAGGGAACTTAAGGCTTCGACCTTTGATCACTGTAACCTGGCTTCTCACAACCCTGAAAACAAGTGTCTAAAGAAATGAAATGTGAACAACATGCACCATCAATATCAATTACTGTGTTGTTATGTGGTAAATTTTCTCCGCAGGGGGTGTGGAATTCACTTGACGTGTTTGGCAAAGGGTTTGATCCTCCTCCCCACTCTCAGCGATGCGACACTGACGTCTCTCGATGTGCTCTGGCAAGGAGCAGAGCGGAGTAAGGGAGGGCAGAGTCAGACCCAAAGCCTCTGCTAGAGCAGGGAAAAGTAGTCTCTGTCAAGAGAGGGTTTATGCAGTCTGAACAGCCAGCTTCAATATCTGAAGAAAAGACTTCAAAGAAAAGAGGAGAAAAGAAACAATGTCTAATCTTCATACAAATGTGCTCAGGGGTCTTTGAAACTCAGAAGCTTCCAAGATTTAAGAATTAATTATCGCTTGCCAGAAGCAAGCTTTATTTACAGGTAACAGTTACAGTAATCCAAGTCCTTTAGGTGTAAAATGCCCAGAATTATATTGAACTGATTAAAGCTCAGTAAACCACCATATTTCCCTTTGGTGTACTTGCACACCTTCCGATGTTTGATGTTATCCTTCTTTTTGTTTATGTGAGATACACAAAAGCAGCTCCCAAAATTTCACCTTTCAGAGGAGACACGTGTCAAAAGAATTGTGACTTGCAGGTTCATATTAAAACATGCAACAAAGCAGGCCAGCTTCTCAGTTCCTGCAGGACAATGCAGCCCTGTTGGCTTCCATTTACTGAAGCAAAAGACAAGACTCTAAATCATTTGTCAGCTCCACAGCTGTATAAATAGTGAGGGCCATTGTGAACGACTGAAAGCAAAGCATTGCTGTTCCAGTTCCTCTTAGCAGAACGGTGTGTGTTAAATGTCCCTCAGGCCAGCTGATATTCAGGATATTTCAACACCTCACAAACTTTATTGTGTTTGTCCTTACAATACCCTTTTGAGTAAGTACTCCTGTTAAATCTATTTTGCACTTGAAGCTTGAAACCTAAGGAGATGATATGACCCAAGGTTAGAGGGCAAGTTAGTGGTGAATCCAGGAATTAAACATTTAGATGTCTGGAGGACTCAGTTATGTGATGGAGTTATTGTGCTCAAGAAAGTGAATGACTTATTGTGAATATCTGACCAGAGATACTCAGGCCATGGTAACCTGTGTCTCAAATCCTGCATTTACCACAAGCCGAAGGTCTGAACCCAGCTGCCTGGTGTGGCCCAGTTGCTGCACAGAAACACATTAAACTGCAGTAACTTGACTGTGCACCCCAGCCCCCCTCTATAAAAGGCCCTCTCTCTTTCCTCTTTAAGACTTTAGTGAAAACAGTTGCTGCAGTAGCTCATGAGAGAGCCCCACCATCACAGGGTACTGGTTCCTTGACATGAGCAAGACTCTTCAGACCCAGAGCAGCTATATCTGATACACAATAAAAAAAAAATTGCTGCTCTTAAAATGTCAGTGAGCCAAGGCACCTGTACTGAAGAGAAAGAGAATGAAAGACAGAGACCAGGTCAAATGCAGCGACTTTGAAAGAATAAATCTCTCTGGCAGGATTGCAATTGCTTCATTTTGTGTTTA
Source organism: Jacana jacana (assembly GCA_013400555.1). Lineage (NCBI taxonomy): Eukaryota > Metazoa > Chordata > Aves > Charadriiformes > Jacanidae > Jacana > Jacana jacana. The sequence continues at coordinate 69,914 of VZTM01039415.1, read as the reverse complement.
TAGCCATATGGCTTTCAAAGTTAGATGGAATTTGTCTTGATATTTGCCCACCAGCAGTCAGGAGGCATCTGTGACTGTTGTCTCCTTACACATAGGATACCGTGCAGCCTGGTAATAAGCAGACCCAACCACTGAGTGCCACAAGTGTTGCCAAAAAGGTGGCAAACATAGATCTGCTGCTGCCTGGGAGTTGTTGGCCATGACAGAGGATCTAAACAACAGAGGGGCATTGCATTATCCCATGATAGCATCCAGAAAGATGCGAAGGACAGAGTTTGACCCTGGTGTTGTATTACAGGCAGGGCTGTGGATGTTTGTTTTCAAGGGAAATTTTCTTCTGCAAACATTCAGAAAAATCCTGGGCAGTCTCCTCTTGCTGACTTTTGCAGCTCCCAAGACAACAAAACCAAAGGTAACGGGTGCTGCCTCTCCCTCCAAATGGGAAATGTTGATATTTCAAGTATTTGTTTAACTGTGGATAGTTGACACAGCTTGTGAGCAATTATTCTGGGAAGAAAGGAAACCTCCGAAACTCCTCCACTTCCTTTGCCCTCCACTCCTCTTGGCTGCTGCTGGGTGCTCTCCATCACCCCACAGGAATGTCCCTGCCTCAGAGCAGGGTCCTCCACCCCTTCCTCAGAGTTGATATTTTCCTGCAGCCACCCTCTCCTGTCAGAGCCAGGGATTGAGGGGCACACAGTGAGCGGAACCTCGGTGGCTATCAAGGGGTCCTGACATCAGTGGGGTCCTGATTTAGCCCACTATTGAACGGGGTAAATCAGGTAGTCTCTGGCCCTGAGTGACTCAATACCAAAACAGGCAATCTGGTACTGAGTTATTTTTGCCCAGCGGGGGATATTTGCTGTGTTTGTTGTAAGATTTTTTGGTGTCACTTATCACATGCTTGTTATAATGCATTGCCTGAGGCATAATTAAATTCAAAGGGCATGCCTGTGTTGAAAAGGAGGGTTGCAATTTGTTGGTGTTCAGATTTTTCATTAAAAACCAAACGTTTTTTTCTGACTGGCAGGAACAATGGTTACAGAACAAAAATGCCATTAAAAAAAAAAAAAGAGAGAGAGAAGGCAAAGGCTTTACTTTTCTTTTCTTTTTTTTTTTTTTTTAACAACTACCTGCCTGACATTCCCACACTGACTTGGAATAAAGCCCAGCATTTAAAAATAGCGGGATTATAACAGAAAGACAAGGCGAAAAGAAGAGCCTTGATGCTGAGAAAGGTCGGGTATGGCTTTTATATATATATATATATACACACACACACTCACACAAATATCTATATGTGTGTGTTTGTGTGTGCTTCATCTCCAGATAAGAAATTTGCCTTTGCTGCTGAAGTCTCCCTGGAAGCTCAGTTAATTAGTTCGCATAACACCCATGGAGGCAGACATTAGTATCATCCTTATCCGCAGATGAGGAGATAGGAAAGAGCACAGGGAGAAGGAAGCACAGAGAGATTAAGGGATTTCTACTACAGTAAATTCAGCGTAGAGCTGGGAATTCAGTCCAGCAGGCAAAATCCTAGCCCTATTAAAAGCAATGGGAGACTAGCTCAAGAGATGCCTGGATTTGGTAATTTTGCCTGCTTTGTTCAAACCTCTCTGATCTGTTCACACTTACATGGGTCCTGATGATGCTTTCAAAAGAAAATTGTACCTCTGACTGTCTACAGCTCCCGGTCAAATCTCAGCCGAGTCCCTTGGTCTCCAAGCTTCAAAACAGGCTGAATATTTCTTTGAGGGACTCTGTACCATACATTTACATGTATCTTGAAAAATAATCTGGAGTGATAAGTGAAGCAATTTAAGATCTTCCTAAATTGAGTATTATATTCTCCCAGGGCACCAGGGTCAAAGGAACTGAAATTCTATACCCCTTGGTGTTATGTTCCACAGCACAGTACTATCAAGAAATGTTTGGAGGCTTTCAGCTAAAACAGATAAGCTACATTTAAAATAGGTTGGGCATTTTCATAATGGCTTTCTTGCCTTCTTGCTTATATACTTGTTCCAGGATAATATTTTCATGTTATTAGGGTGTTTTCAGCTCTTTTTTTTTTTAAGCTCACTTCATTAATGTCAGTAGAACACTTTGACGTAGAAAATGTAAGTGCTAAGTGGTATCACTGACACACTTTCACTGCAATGCTCTTGCCTTCCCAGAGGTCATGTGAAGCGAATGTGTCACACCTGCAAATGTGCATAAATTGCTGCTGGCAGCAGAGGGCCAGATTTCCCTTGAAACAGCTGCAGCAGCTGTACGCTGGCTGCAAGTGCCTGGAAGTGGATCCCTCTTTTCAGCAAGGACCTGGTCTGCTGGGCAGGGGGCTGCTGGGTAGAGAGCCCAGCCTTGCTGTGAGGAATCTGGCAGTGAAGCAGCTGTGGGATAGGACCCCACTGCCTGGTACTTCTTATATGGTGGACAAAAATCCCCCAAACTTATCTGAAAGTCATCCAGTGATTTCTCCGGTATTTGTCACCAAATTTCCAAAGTTTTTTATTTTTCATCAAGAGCGCAACGGTCTGAGGAGTGTTGGGGGGGAGTGGAATGCCTACTGGGCTGTGTGGGAGAGAGAAGACTGCTGGGTTGGGCAGCAGATGCCCCTGCTGTAGCCTCCTAGAACATGTGAACTGTTTCACAGGCCTTGTCCACTGCTCCAATGAGTTGAACACAGGGCTTCACAGCTCCCTTGCCTCCAGCCTGGAGAATCACAGGGCAGAATATGGGTTACCAACACCCAAGACACTGGCTTATCCATGGAGTGTGGTGTCCATAGAGCCCAATGGCCTGTTGGAGAAGACTGCAATGACCAGATTATTTTTGAAAATCTGGTATTGTAATTGTGTCCCTGCTTCCTGTATCCCTTCTCCATCACCACCCCGGTGTAGGCAGGTAGGTGGGCTGCTGTCTATTGATCTCAGGATACAATTTGGACATACAGACTGCTGCCCACAGAGAGCAAAGTGAGAAGCTGTCTTAACACTGTATGGCCATGACATAAATAAAATACATCTGATAAAATATACCACAGCCACCCCACTCACCCACAGCTGTGATTTATCACTCTGTCATATTTCAAAAGTTAAAGCAGGTTGAGCTTGGTCAGTGCTTAGATGGAGAAGTCTCCAAGTAAAACACAAGAGCTAGAGGAAATGTTCCCTGAGTCAGAGCAAGGGCAATAATCCAGCATGTTGTTAAAGATGTTGGTTTTGGACTGATTGTAAAATCTATCTATTGGCCACTGGTGGTCTGTGGGAAGGGAATGTAATGCCTAATGTGACTGGACAATAGCAGCCAGGTATTTTTTTTCCTACAAGGGTCAGCTTTAGAGCGAATGTAAACTGGATGAACAAAAGATGATAAATCTAGGTGATTGCTTTCTCTGTTGTGTCTTGTTCTATGGTTGTTTTTATTTGTTCTCTTTCTTTGTATGTTACCTAATTCCTTAAACAGTATGGAAATACACAGAATACAAGAACAGGGAAACATTTAGTGCTTTTTTGTTTTTTCCAATAAAGCTCCCAGTCTCTGGAAATCCACAGCTTAGAATTCCCTTAAGGCTATTTCTGCTTAATTTGGACTTGATTTTTCCCTCATCATTCCCACAGAACTCTCTGAAAACTCAGGCTGATCACCACTGTTTGCGACGTTGGATCCATTATCTACCACCTTCTTATATAGGGCAGCAGTTCTGTGCCTGACCCTCAAAGATAACTGGCCACATCTGTTCCCACTAGCTGTTTGGATGTTGTGGTTTTTACCCTGGAATCTGCCTGCTGGAGCCCTGGGGGTGTGTGTGCTGGTTATTCATTATGTACTTTGTTTGAAACAGCATCAGTTGAGGGTCGCAGACATTTTGCTTCTCCGAAAGAGGAAAAACTACACACATGTAATAAAAAACATAATCCCTTTTGTAAATGCAAAAAGTATATTAGAAGAACAATGTTCTGAATTTAAAGTAATAATGAAAGTGAGTGATTTCATCTGTGCACTAATCTGACACCAATCTGTTTCTAAACATTTTCATCTATACTCCATTTGTAGCAACATCTCCCCCCCCGGGTGTTCTCCCCCCCCCCCCCCCCGCGGGGGGGGGGGGGGGAGTTTTCCCACGGGACCCTGGAACTCAGATTCAAAAGCTGTGTTTTCATCTCTTGTTTTTGTGTTTCTGGTTTAACAAGCTGCACGTTTGAAGTAGGAAAGGTGATAAATAATCACATACTAAAATCTGCAAGGCATTTGGAGCATCTCTAGCAACTCTGTTATTTTAGACTGTCATTTCAAGAATGATCCAACTGGACACCTTAGAGGATGGCAGGGTGTTTAAGAACCACCGCTGCGAACTCTCTGTGGCTATAGTAATTAACTGTGGCTCTCCACTGGGAAAGTGAAGCCTTGATAAGCACATTACAAAACCATTGTGTGGAGTACAAGTTCTTTGAAGACAACGCTGAAAGGAATTTTACTTCAGAATATAAGGAAGTATGTAATGTGAGATTTCTCGAAGGAGAAGATTATGCTTTATTTGGGCTTCTCCGTACAGGCTGAGAAGCAGAATGTGAGAATGCTTCACAACTTATTTAGGAACACAGACATTTGTAGGCTGGACTGCACCCAAGTCCAATCCAGTCCAGTATCTTGTGTCAGCGAACGGCCAGCACTGGATGTTGCAGGGGAAAGTACAGGAGAATTTATAGAATTTACGTTTTTACAAGTGTTGGAAACATCTTCCTAATTTCCAGTTATTATTGTGGCTCCTATTATATGTAGAATTAATTTCTATCTACAGGACAAAAATGAAACAGAGGTATAGATATTATTGTCCAAAGTATAAAATGCTTCCTCCCAGTTATACACTCAATGATTATAATCAAGCCAAAAAGCCAAGAATTCCACCTGTGCAGTTAGTTATTCTGGTGAATGGGCCCAATATAGATTCCCGTAATCTGCTTCAGCTCTGGCATAGAAATAACAATTTTCCTTTTGCCAAGAAGCAGTCAAGGCAAATGGGAATCTACCCTGTGGTTTTGAATGAGGTGTGGGCCCTTTTCCTGACTGTCACACCAGCAGATTGAGACCAAAGCCCCCCATCCCTTCACCCCCATCCCTTGCAGAGGGGACACAGAGGAGGCATAAGCCAGGCAAGGACCCAGTTGTTTGGAATCCTTACTGATACTGCGTGACTGCGGGCATGTTTTTCCTGTCCCTGTGCTGCTTCTACAGAGCAGAGATACTGACACTTGTCTTCTTTGAGAAGTGGTCTGATTGATAGCTGTGGCTAAAAAAAAGTAACCATAGAACATAACAGAAGAGATTGTTTTTTAGGACTATCAGCTGCACCACTGAAATTGCTTGAAGCCACCCACAAATCTCATTCTTAGACAGAGAAGAACACATTCACCTCCATACAAAGCTTCTCCTTATGTTCCTCCTGCAGAATTAAACTGATCATTTGACTTTTATTTCTTGGCATTGACTTTTTATTTTAGTATTATTATTATAAAACCAGGAGTTAACTGTGGTCAGATCCCTCATTAAGTTGCAGCAGAGGAAGGACATTTGCACTGGAAATTAATATGGCTGGCATGTCTGCCTTGGTTTTGAGTATAGTGTTTTCATGTTCTCTTCCTTTCTTCCTCAGCTTTCTTCTCTTTTGTTTCTGTCTGCCTCTTTCCCATTTCTTTCACAGTTGCTGTTTTTGCTCCAAGCAAAGAACTCAGTCATGCTCTCACCCTCTCATGGGCCCTGTGTACACTTGAGGTCAGGCTACCCAACCTGCTTCTGGAGCCAAACTCTGCATCCTTCCCTTGACCTTTTCATACCCTATTGCCTCATCAAAGTCTTCTTTCTCTTATTTCATGGGATTTCCCTTGTCTTGCTGTACTTCCGGAGGGCAGCAGTGCCTCACTGCTAGCACATCTGGCTGGGGGTAGCTTGGGTGCTGCCAGTGGCTCTGACACGCAGCTCCTGTTGGACCACTGTGCCAGTCCCCTCTGATGTATTTTATCCATTTCAAACACCTGATTTTCAGGGGAAGGGACAGCCTGTCACTCTGTGTTGTTAGCCACTGCAGCACAACACAGATCCCCCGTGGTTCAAGGCACCATATGTTTCTTTAATATGCACAGTCATTTTAATGTGCCCTCACATTTCTCTGAACTCAATTTGACCCTCTGTCCCTTCTTCTTCCTCTCTCTACTTTTCTTTTAACACCGTTTTCCTTTTCGGCACTCGTCTGTCTTCCTTTCCCCACGCTCCCCTTGCCCTCCTCTGGGGCTGTGCTGCCAAGCCTTGGGCAGCTGTCCTGGAGTGGAGATGGGGCTGGGACCAGGGGGCAGAGAGGGTCTGCCAGGAAGCATCAAGCCACTTCAACCCCTCTCCCTTCAGAGGGAGCAGGGATTTCTATGACTGATCCTAAGCAAGCAGAGAAATAAGGAGTGAAAAGAGGCAGAGCTCAGTAGAGGTGACAAAGCTTGTAGAAAAGGCCGTGTGACCAATGAGGAACAAACCTTGCTGGAAGAAGTATTTAACATCTGGCTTGCAAAGCCTCATTCCTTGGAGGTCTACAGTAATTTTATTGCTTTCCCTGGCTTCCATTTTCTTATCTACCCTAGTCTGCACGTTTTCGTTTTTACCATTGTCTCCAGTTATATTCAACCTTTCTTCCCACCATCCCCACCAGCGTGGCTTATGGGCTGCTTCACTCCAACCAATGTTCCTACAATCCCTTGATTGGGGTGCTCCGATGAGGCAACAATTAATTTCAGTATCTGTAATTTGTTTATCTTCTTCTATTGAGTCTTACAACAAGCCTCAGGAGACGGATATAAGTGATGAATGCAGGTTAATAACACGGGAGTCTGTGGAAAATTACATTAAGATGGCACAGCAATAATGGGTATAAAAACAACTGAAGCATGTGGTGAAGCTCCTACTATTTCATAATATTTCCACTGGTAATATACATTATAGTTTGTGCTAAAATAGCTGAAACTTAAAAGTGATAAAAAATTAATGCCTCCAAACTGTTACTGAGAAGAAAGAAGGTCAGGCAAATTATTCCCAATTGTTACAACAGGTGAAAGAAATAAGCAAAATGGGTGAATTTAATCCTATTTAATATTAATCATCCAAAGGTGTGGATCTAGCCACATATATCACCAGAGCTCTCCCTCTCATCAGTGCAGAGATTGCTAGAGAGACAGATTCATTCCAACCTAAGAAAAATGCTTAGTAACGGAGGGAGCTGAAGATCCTCCCTCTCCCTTAACTGGAAAAGACTAATTAAACTAGTCTTACACAGGCAGGATGTCTAACCCTTCACCTTGGAGCTTCCTCTTTCTCTGAGATGTTTTTTAAAAATGGCCTAAGGTCACCATGGCATGGCCAGGATTAGCAGAGTTATTTGTGGTTTCTGGTATAATGAAGTGGAGATGACACCATTTCTGTTTGTTTAATAACACAGAGCCAGCTTGTGGATTTTGTTAGATACACTGGAAAGTCTCTGCCAGATGTGAGGTGTCAGAAGCAGAGCTACACAGTTGTACCAGATGCTCAAGATGCTCAAAGACCTATATATCATCTTTGTAGACATTTCGTGTACCTGTGTGAGCCTAAGGGGAAGTCACCTGTGTGAGCTATTATCACAGAGGGTTTTGAGAATAGCTGCTGCAAATCTTCAAGCAGGTAAACAAACCAGAGAAGCCTTGTCCTCTCATGAACAGTACATCATTCTGATTTAACAGGTTGAAGAGAGCTGAAAGAAGTGATGTAGCCACACTGATTTGTAAAAGGAGACCTGTTTCACTTTGTCCAGCAATGAACCAGCAGAATGAGAGCTGGACATCATCTTTGGGGTATAAACTGGACAAATGTATAGGACATCCTACCCAGAAATGACAAATGTCTATGTGTCAGGACACATTACATCACCAAGTGATGTAAACCCAACCTTGTCTGTCCACTTGCAGCCTGTCCTGGCAGCTGCTTACCATGTCCCACAGCCAGAGCAGCTTTTGGGGCTCCACAAAGCTGGTGCTGAGGTGCAGAGGAAAGTTCTTGAGCCTAAAAGGTGTTGGTTGCCACAGATGGAGCAGTCACCCTGCATCAGAGAGTAAGGTGCAGAGCAGAAATGAGGCTTTAGTTTCTCCTCTGATAGTTCCTCCCATTTCTCTTGAGGCTCAACTGGATGGCTTGTCTCTGGTGATAAAACGGTATAAAGTTGTTTGGGGCTTGGCCCTTCCAGATTTGAAATAAGTGCAATGTGTGCAGGCTATACTTTATTTCTGCAGTGCTCTACCGGCTGGAGGAGTGGTCTCTATGGGCACGCGCATCCCCGTGGTCCTCTCTGAAGTCCAAAGCCCACCAGCTGAGGGCGCAGGTAATGCAGATATATTGGATTGCCTGTCAAGCCACATTGAGGTTCTCATCAGCAGTGACTGTATTGCTTTTGCAGTTGTTTTAACCTGATGCTTGACAGCCCTGCAAGTGGAAGAGGAGGTTCCCCTCCTCCTTGCTCTTGCTCTTAGCCAACTTGATTCTCCCATCCACTCTCCCTTTTGCTGAGCTGTTTGTACAGCTGTGTGCTGAACAGCGTTGTGAAAGGACCCAGGTAAAACCTAACCTAGACAAAAATGATGATATTCAGTACTGATCAGCTTGGTCTGGGTCAACTGAGGGCAACAAAGCTGGTGAGGGGTCTGGAGAACAAGTCTTATGAGGAGCGGCTGAGGGAGCTGAGGTTGTTCAGCCTGGAGAAAAGGAGGCAGAAGGGAGGCCTTCTGGCTCTCTACAGCTCCCTGAAAGGAGGTTGTAGGGAGGTGGGGGCTGATCTCTTCTCCCAAGTAACAGGTGATAGGACAAGGGCAAATGGCCTCAAGTTGCACCAGGGGAGGTTTGGATTGGATATTAGGAAAACTTTCTGCACCGAAATGGGTTGTCAAGCATTGGAACAGGCTGCCCAGGGAAGTGGTGGCATTGCTATTTCTGGAGGTGTTTCAGAGACAGGTAGATGTGGTGCTGAAGGACATGGTTTAGTGGTGGTTTTGTCAGTGTTAGGTTGATGGTTGGACTGAATGACCTAAAAAGTCCCTTCCAACCTAAACAATTCTATGATTCTACAGTTCCGTGATTTGATGACAAAAGCATTGTGGAGATGCAGCTGCCAGGGTGACACAATGATGAGCATTACCTGCTGAACTGAGAACACAGGTAGAGTCTGTCACCATGGTGAGATATGTTTCTACTAATATATTTCAGCATAAATAGTACTGATAGGTTTTTTTTTTTATTATTTTTGATGTTTTTTAATGATAGCATAAAGGTGAATTGGGTAAAGCCTTGGGTTAGGGATATGTTCCTAGGGAGCCAAGGGTGCAAAATCCTACTTCAATAGGCTAATGCAGAAGAAAGTACTGTGGAAAAGCATTTAGGTAAAGAAAATTTAATCTATATTGACTCTGCTCTGCCTTAGCCTGAAATCTGTTGGAAACACTGGTTCTCACTGTGTGATCTGGTAGCCCAGAGATTGCTTTTAAGGTAGTATTTCTGGGTTTATTTTTAATGCTATTTCCCAGTAACAGTAAATTTTACAGTTTTCAGCCTGTAGTCTGTGAATCCATATGGGTTCAAGGACTAATTCAAGGTTATCCTGTCCCTCTACACTGCTCTGGTGAGGCCTCATCTGGAATACTGTGTCCAGTTCTGGGTTCCAGCAGTTCAAGAAGGACAGGGAACTGCTGGAGAGGGTACAGTAGAGGACCACAAAGATGATTAAAGGCATGGAGCATCTTTCTTCTGAGAAATGCCTGAGGGACTTGGTTCTTTTTAGTGTGGAGAAGAGAAGACTGATGGGGATCTGTTCAACACCTATAAATACTTAGAGGGTTGGTGTCAAGCGGAAGGGGCTACCCTCTTTTCGGCAGTACCCACTGAAAGGACAAAAGGAAATGGGCACAGACTTGTACATAAGAAGTTTCATCTAAACATGAGGAGGAACTTCTTCACTTTGAGTGTGGCAGAACACTGGAACAGGCTGCCCAGAGAGGTGGTGGAGTCTCTATCTCTGGAGACATTCAGAACCTGCCTGGACAAGTTCCTGTGCAACCTGCTCTAGGAGAACCTTCTTTGGCAGGGGCGTTAGACTAGATGATGTCCAGGATTGCTTCCAATCCCATAACCTTCTGTGATTCTGTGAAATTTCCAGATGTCCATGCTTTTCTACTTTTCTGAGAAAAGGGACCCTAATGCCAATATGCTTAGAGCAGAATCTGGATCCACAGGGTGAAATAGGAAGGGTTCAAGGATAAGAAAAAGAGTGAAAATCACTGGTACAAGAGGAATTTGTTTTACCTTAACACAAGGGAAAAGAGATCAGGATTCCTATGGCCTTTTTTTTAAAAATGGAAATAACCTGGTTAATGGGAGACCACCTACACTTGTATCAAGAAAGACTGTAAGGCAGAGAAGCTAGCAGTCATTGACACCGTCAGCAACAATGACACTGTCACTGCCCAAAGAAAGTAGCACGGGAAGTGCTGAACTGAAGTCACACTTGCTAAATTGATCGCTGGGAATTGGAGATTCAGACTGTGGCCCAAATCTCCAACCTGGTGTGTGAGTCACGGCCCTTTACTCTGAGATATGGGAGACATCAAATCTTATTGTCACCCTTGATGGCAGGGAAAGGAAGTCAGAGGGGTGGCAAGAGTCAGGTAGGAAGGGGAAACAGCTCATTGCCATTTTTATTGCAACCATCGAAACCTATCATGGGCCTCTGCAAGTTGCTAGCCAGCTGCCTTTACATCATCATGGCATCTCTTTTAGCACAATGTAAATTTGGGGTGTATTTTGTTATACTGGATGACTGGTCTATGGAAGAAGTTCTGTGGGATTTACCACAGCAGTCTGCCAGACAACAACGTTGTCAGCCAAGAGTTAAAAATATGAACACATTAAAGGTATTGAGAATTCTGATTGATCCAGTGTTCTATGCAGATGAGCCTGCAAAGTGCATTTTCTTTTACCTGACTTGAGTTTACTCAGTGGAATAGCAGTCTGTGAGCTAAAAATAGCCTGTCAGTGGCGAACAACAGCCGGCTTTCTCCTCGGCATTTTCTGTATTCCTTACTTGCTGCATGTTGAGCTGCTGTTCGTTTCAGTGGCAGGTCTGTACAAGAATTTTGTGCTGGACACCCAATGGAGAATTAGCAGGTAGATTGGACATCAAATGTTGTCTGCTCTGCTTAATATCTGTGGCATTTCTTAACCCTCAGAACTGAACCAAGCCAAACCAAAAAATCATCCAGGAAAAAGAGCGTTAATTGGATGCAACCCCTGATCCATGGGAACAATTAGGGAAAACCCACATCTTTGAGTAAATCATGGAGAGGGCATTGAAATAGCAGAGCTCAGATGTAGGATACAAGCTACGAGTAGAACTTTATGAAATTACAGTCTTTGATGTCATCTTAATAATCTTTAGCTGCTTCCTCATCTGTATCTGTGGAAAACCTGGCCTTAACTCTTTCAATTCATTATGCTCTTCTCTTTTTTAAAAAATCAGTAACTTAATATTCTCCCAGGGCTGTTTTGTTTGAATATGACATATTTATTTGTCAAAGACAGATGTCCAGTATTATGAAATGTCTAGCCTAATATCACACATTTTTTTAACACGACATGACATTGGAACTGAATAATTTTTAGATGTAGTGCTGTACCTCTAGTCATCCACTGACAGTTGGGATTTGTTTTAAAAATGTGTTAAATCTGGACTGGAGCAGTTTAAGAACAGTTTGGATCTCCTAATATATGAGTCATCAGGCGAGATATTTCCTTGTTCTGTTAGTATTTTTTGACTTATTTAAGCAGTAAATATGCAGCCTGATGAGACATAAACAAAAGTTTACAAAACAGCCCTCTTAGTCTATTTAGCTAAATCTATGACCACAAGAAAGTTAGTGCTGGTGAATTTGTGCATTCAAGTGCTACAAAGGATAACTTGGTCTGCTTCCTTGGTGTTTACAGTGCTGTAACTCAAAAATATTCAGTGAAAATCAGTGGAGATTCTTCAGTTTTATGCTGGAGACATTTTCATCTGTAAAGACATTAGCAAAAATGAACATTCCTGAAAACGTCAGGAACATGGTGACAATAAATTCCAACTTTTATAATGCAGCCCTAGAGAGCAAAAAAAAAAAAACAAATCAAAAACATCAGTGCAACAGTGCCATTCCAGGTCAATGCTGGGTAACAGTACTAGCAGGGCAGGTTGACGTCCAATCCCTGTATAGATCCAGTGACTGCCACTGTTGTAATTAGCCCTCTGCCACCTTAACAGGTACTGATTATGTGTGATTATAGACCCTTGATACATGGACAGGCATAAAGTAGTGAAAAGGGGAAAAAATTCCCCAAATTCCTGAATCCCAAAGCATAACTACGACCCAGGCTACAAGGACAAAGCACAAATACAGGCTGGGTGAAGGATGGACTGAGAGCAGCCCTGAGGAAAAGGACTTGGTAGTGTTGGTGAATGAGAAGATCAACATGAGCTGACAATATGCACTTGCAGCCCAGAAAGCCAACCATATTCTGAGCTGCATCATAAGACTGTGGCCAGCAAATCATGGGAGGTGATTCTGCCCCTCTACTCTGTTCTTGTAAGACTCCACCTGGAGTACTATATCCAGCTCTGGAACCCTCAGCACAAGGACATGAACCTGTTGGAGCAGGTCCAGAGAAGGGCCACAAAGATGCTCAGAAGGCTGGAGCACCTCTGATATGAGGACAGCCTGAGAGTTGTGATTGTTCAGCCTGGAGAAGAGAAGGCTCCAGGGAGACCTTATAGCCCCTTCCAGTACCTAAAAGAGGCTACAGGAGAGATGGGGAGGGACTCTGTAATAGAGTGGAGTGATAGGATGAGGGGCAATGGTTTTAAACTGAAAGAGGGTAGAGTTAAGTCAGATTTTATGAAGAAACTCCTTCCTGTAAAGGTGGTGAAACAGTGGCACAGGTTGCCCATGGAAGCTGTGGATGCCCCATCCCTGCACGTGTTCAAGGCCAGCTTGGTTGGGGCTTTGAAGTACTTGGTCTAGTGGGAGCTGTCCCTGCCAATGGCAAGAAGCTTGGAAATAGATGATCTTTAAGATCCTTTCCAACCCAAACCATTCTATGGTTCTATGACTGAATGATGCAGATGGTATAGCCTTTTGAGGCTCAGCAGGAGAAATCAGTTGGAATTGTTGCTAGTACCTGGTTATGCCTCCTGGTTATGACCTGGTCAGAAGAACCATCTTGAACTAGTTAGTAGGGCAATTTGAATATGTAAAGGAATGAACCGTATTAACCCAAATCATACTAGGGGAGCAATTCTGTTTGTGACTGTGGTGAAGACCCCTCTGATGGATGATGGATGTTATAATGGCCTTGTCCTGATCCTGTTAATAGTTTTTTGCCTTTGGGGGCTTAAAGTCCACTGAGTTGCGTACAGAGGAGAAAAGCTAGCAAGTGGGTAAACCTTTAGAAGATTATGCTACACAGGAATCTCCAGGAAACTTTGACAGTCCTGGGACAGACTTTCCCTAGCTCTAATTGAGCCAGCCTCAGAACAAGCAACACTGCAAAGTGCAGCAGGGGGGTAGGAATAAAAAGTAGCTTTGAGGAGGCGAAAGGAGTGCACAAGGGAAATCGTGAGAATCCACTCCTGGGGGCTATAAGGCTCAGATTCATGCTGTTTTATGCAGAAGGGGCAAAGTCTAGCCTTTTATCAGAGAAGCTTGACAGCTTCAAATGCATGACAGCTTCTAACAGAGAAGACAGCAAAGGGTAAAGAAAGAAAAGAAAGAACTCAACCCATCAGTTACTGCATTTAAACTGAACTAAACCCTAGTGAACCCTGCCAGGGAATCTGTTTTCAAAAAGGAAATCAGGGGACCCAAGGTCTCAGGAACTCTTGCCTCAAGGAGGAAGAGCAGGTATTTATGATACTGCAAATGCCTCTATGTGAAAACCTTGAGTCTAGCAGAGGTCACTTTCTGACAGCATCACTTGGAATGACGTATATTTGCATTAATTTGTGCAGTGCAATCTCCTCCACACTCAAACCACAGAAGCTCTGAGCCTAATTCAGCTAAGAACAGGAAGCTGTGGTTTAGTTGAAGAATTTCAAGTTTTTGGCTTAGGAAATTGTTGGTTCAGTCCTTATTATAATCAAGATGAAAGTTATCACATATGCATGATATGTACACTGAGAAGAGTTTGCATATTTGAATACTTTAATATTGGACAAGAGTGTTGACACTATGAGATTATTTGAAGAATAACTTAATATTTTCAGAAAAGTCTGAAATGCAAATCTTTCAAATCAACGAGATCAAGACCAACAGTGACGTTGTGCTTGAATGCTTGCCAGATTTTCTAACAATATTTTCCCTCAATTTACCACAGTTTTAATTTGGTATCCGTCAAGAATATGAGTAGCTAATTCACAGATTTACTGATTTTAAAGGAATATGGTCCACAACGACCTTTCAACTTGATGTCTCTTGTAAAACAAGCAAAAGGACTTCACTGGATTCATTCCCACTTCAAGTCTAACAGTTTAGCAATGAAGAACTTTAGAATTTAAGAACCTTTGACTGGATTAAAGAAAAAGCCTCTGTAGCCCATGCCTGTTAATATTCACTTTCTGACAGAAGTCATCAGTGTGCACTCAGGGAAAAACAGGTATAGCGATGCATATACACAGTGTTCCTGTTAGTAACATCCTCTGTTGACAAGTTTTTTTTTAAAAATGTGTCCCTAAAAGTTTCAGGTTGCAGGAAATTGCATCAGTTTAAGTTGCTTTTGTCGGTGGTAAAACAGTTAAATCTCAGTGGAAAGTGGAAAGGCAAACTCTGAATTCTGGGAGAGAAATTTCCCATTGAAAGATGAACGTATTTCTAAATGTTAAAGATGTTATGGTAGGGTCTCAGACACAATTTGCCTTCCTCCTGCTGATGATCTTATGTTGCAGAGAGATTTCATTTTTGGAAGAGATGGAGAGCAGACTCTCGTGTAAATAAACGAAGTGGACAATCTAGCAAAGACAAGAGCAAAAAGAGCAGCACCAGCTTTTCCTCTCTCGCTGACATGGCGTTTTGTTTGAGGTCAGTCACAGAGTAGGATCTGACTAAAATTATGATTAAAATTTCAATCATGCAAGAAACACAGATAAAACTAAGCCAGGTTTTCACCCTACGCATTTAGGTGACATTATTTTAACCAAGCAGCCAGATTGTATGTTCCTACATATGATCTAGTTAGTGAAAAGTCCCTTTATAGACAGTTTATAGAAAAAAAAAAAGCCAAGACTTTTTGGACATGATTGCTCTCTTCTAGTAGTAAAATAGTCTAAAATAGAACAGAAATGTCTAAAATAGGTCTCCTGAATCACTCCTTAAAAGTGTTATTTTTCTTTTTATCATGAAATACAATTTTCCAAAGATGTAGACCTCAGGCTGGCCCACTTTGTCTGTTGGGATAAATCCCACCCTCAGATGCTTCTTTTTCTTGATTTGAACAAAGAATGAGATTGTGGAGTAAAATCACCAAAAGAGTTGAAAGATGCAACAGGTCATTCATTACAAATACTGCCTTCCCCTCCCCCGCCCCCCCCAAAGTCCACAAACTCCTTCTGACCTGCTGAAAGGGATATTATCTCACAGAAGTGGCAGTGGAGAGGCAGAGCTTGTGTGTTTTTCTCAGACGTTCTTCCAGATTTTTCTTTCCAGGTTTTGATCTTTATGAGTGATGTTAGAAAATTAAATATTACCTTCACTGTTGTTATTAATCCCAAGCAGCAGGATTAAAAATAAATACATAATTTAAAGGGAGAAGGACTACTTGCTTGCTTAGAAAAAGTTTTCATGAAAATGGTTAATTGCAAGGAGTTCACATGGAGACTAAAAGATATGAAGTTTAGACCTAAAGGCAAAACAATTAGCATAGTTGTGCAATCAACTGAGTCTTTGCAGTTGCTCTCCACACACTTGGTTGAGCTGAAGTCACACATGACCCCAAGGGCTCAAGGCACAAGGTTCCCAGTGCTAGAGACAGCAGGAGGCTTGTGGGCCAGAGCAAAGAGACAACTGCTTACGTGCCAGGCACAGATCCAGGTCATATTGTACTCTCTGTAGGCCCAAAGGTCCTCCAGTACATTGTAGTTCCACTCCAGAGGAATGTGTCTCAGCTGAGAAAATAAGCTAGTTTTGTGATTTCAGGTGTTCTTCTCTGCTATCACTCTGAAAAGGTCAGCATGGGTGTTAGAAGCTAGAGAGGACCAGCTCCTGAAGGTGCAGGAGATTGAAAGGAACTTGGTAGTAGTCAGGAAGTTCTAAGAAAATTTCAGGGAGGAAAGTGGCTTGGAAAAATCTGAAGGATGTCATTAAGTTATGTGTCTGGGTTCCGCAGTGAAATAGGATGATAAGAAAGAGGAAGAACTTCAGGCCTTACAACATGGCTGAGAGCCAGCAATGAGGACAAGAGCTTTGAAAAATCTACACATATCTCTGGCCACCAGCCAGTGCAAAGATCCTTCTCTCCCTTTCAGCAGAAACAAAGTGAATTGGCTCTGGCACCTGAGTACGGACCAGGAAAATGGTGTAGTGAGTTGACTCAGTGAAGAAATACCCACCAGCCTAAGGTTTAGCCAAAGCTGCTGCCTCCAAGTAGCTTTGTGAGAGAAGACCAAGTCCTGGTGAGGAACGATGCACGAGGAGGATGAAGTGTTGCCAATAACTATTTGCTCAGGAAAGGATTTGAACGGATTTGTTTTCTTTTCAATAATCAATTTAGGAAGCATGGTAACTCTTAAACCATCTGAATCAGTCTGGGAGGTTTTCTTGATCATAGCTGAATAGTCCACTGATAGACAAAAAAAATCTGAGAAAAGTAGTAATTTCTGCCATTCTCTATACCTTTTTCATTAACCACTTTTCACTTTCAATATCCCTTTCTTTTACTTACACTCTAGTTTCTTTTCAAATTTCCTTCACTAAACGCTGAGTCCTTTTATAGAATCTAACCATTTTCTTTAATGAGCCTAACAGATGACAATGAAGCGTGTTAATCAGCATTAGGAGCCATCATACTAAAGGAACTCAGTGCCATTTGAAAAACAATTAATGAAGAGGCTGAAGTTTATCATCTCACTAAGGACCATAAAATTATTTGGTGCTACAACTTAGACAGGAAAGGTTATCCCACTGATGAGTTTGTGCCAAAACCCAGAAAGAGATACTTCCCCTTGGAACACACCACCCTAATTGCACAAACAGTTTAAAACATGTTTTGGTTTCTATTTCTTACGCTAAAACCTGTAACAAAATGTCCCTGTAATAGGTGACAAAGGAAAAAAAAGGTAGATCTTAATACTTCAGTTGTTTCACAAGCATTACCTTGAGTTTTTCTAGTTGCAACAAATGCTTCATGGCTGGATGGCCAGTTCACCAGCCTGGAAGCTGTCTCAGACCAAGAAGTGGGGCT
This sequence comes from Jacana jacana, assembly GCA_013400555.1. Taxonomy (NCBI): domain Eukaryota; kingdom Metazoa; phylum Chordata; class Aves; order Charadriiformes; family Jacanidae; genus Jacana; species Jacana jacana. The sequence goes on along the minus strand of VZTM01039415.1, from coordinate 52,370 downwards.
CTTTCGGAAAAGAAGAGAAATCATATACAGGCTAGCCCGAGAGTCACGCTTTTCCAGATCACATCAGCATTCTCAGGTCCGTCACAGATGTGACTGAACCATATTGCAAGCAAAGCTGCAGCAAGTTCAGGAGGTGAGAAATTAATTGGGATGAAAGGAGAACTTTGCCTACTGTCATTAGCTATGGCAGAAAAGAACTCAATGGCAAAAAGTCAATGTGATACTAGGGAAAGTGTTCTGATTATAAAGGTAATGTGGCACTGGGACATGCTGCCTGGGAAAATTGTGGAGCTTCCACCATCAGGTGTTTTCAAGAAAAATGTAATCAAACTTTTGTCAGAAACAACACAATAATCCTGACTCTTCTTTGGGGCAGGAGTTAGACCGAATTATTGTCTCTTCCAGCCCTACGTATGTTGCACAACCCCTGTATTTGCCATACTTAGAAGCTGCCTCTGTCCTTGGAGCTTGTAGCAGTGCAGATACACTATTCTACCCTAGTTTGGGAACTGGGATGACATGTTCATGACTCATGTTCTCATGCATCAACTCCTCAGCAGCGTCCCACTGGTGACAACCAAGCTCAGAGTGCAGTATCCGGTCTCAATTAGACAGGCTAGTGAGCGCGCCTGAAGGTAATACTTTATTGCAAGGCAAGGATTTTACTGCAAAGTCCTCTCTACTGCTTGAGTAAGCATATGGAAGCAAGCAGGCTGACATTTGAAAACTTGAAACTGCAGATCTTATTGATCTCTGGAAGGTATTAAATGATTGAAGTGCAGTCCCCCTGACAAATTGAAGAGCCTTGTCGGTGCAACATGGAGTGGCTCCATTGACTTTTGCTGCTAATTTATCACAGTGTGGGATTTGACCCACTGAATCCCGAATTAATTTTTTATATATTTGTGAACTATTTATAACGTATGACCAATCAATACCTATTTATTGTACACCTGATTTAGGATGGATAAAAGGAACATTTCAGTATTCTCGAGGGTCAATACAGAGGGGGCTTGAATGATGAAAGATAAGGTAGTTTTTGAATGGAAGAAAAATTTCAGAGTAGAAAGGAAAGAGTGTAATTTAGGCTAAATATCTTTTCTATCAATAATACGAATAATGCATTTTTTCACAAACTCACTACAAAACATAACGTCCTTTTAGAAGACAACATATAATTCTTTATCTCACTTTAAGAAAGTTATTAATTTTGAAAAATCTTTCTGAATTTCTTTGCATTTTGTATGAGCCATAAAACCTCCAAGGAGTTATTTGAATTTCAATACTGTCTCACACTTTTATTAAAATATACTCCAACCCTGCTTCAGTAATTAGCTGAAGATAGGGCCCTTATTTCTAAGGACTGAAATCTCTCCGTTATTTCAGATTTTCCTCAAGTATACCTTTGATTAAATAATTACTGGGTAACGCTATTAACAATTTGCCTAAGATAGGGAACATATCACAAATTTTCTACTCATGTTTCTGCAGTTTATGTTTTTGCCAATATATTTTATGAGTATTTATTAAAGATGACACCTTGAGTTAATAACACAAAATACCAACTATTTTCATAATCATCACTGCAGTGCAGAAAGCATTAGAGTTACAGTAGTTCTGCATTGACGACATCAATAGATTTACTGCATTCATTTCCTTATGCAAAGATCCCAAAAACATACATTACTTTATAACCTTATATAGCGAATTGCCTACACTTGAGGGTGTCAAAGCCTATGAACATGCAAAGTAGACTTTAAAGTTGACAGCACAAGTCATGCTGCTCCGTCTTTTCTTATTTCTCTGTTGCCCTAATATTAGAGCTCATTTAATGTTGGTTTTTGTAGACGCTTAGGAATAGTCCCCACAGTAAAAGGTGGGACTGCTAATTGTCTTTACAAGACGAACTACTTTGCTGTCTATATTGAAGATGATTCAGCATGATGCTGCTCCTCGAATAGAGCAGGAACAGAATAGACACTCATAATGAATCTGGGTGTGAATTAAGCAGACTTGTCGTGTGTCCTCTCCCTGCATACGTGCAAGCTTTGCCTCTGCGTGGCAGATCTTACTTCTCTCTTGTAAGGCAATCCTATTTGCTCCTGAAATTTCTCTATTTTTTCCCCTCTTCCCCAAGAGAAGCATGTTGTTCTCTCCTCTTGCTGCCTCTGCTTCACCTTACGGAGGGAGCAGTGGAACCTCTGCTTTGCTGGCTATGTCTTTTATTCCTCCTAGGGAGGTAGATGTTTGCAATACAGAGTGCTATGCTGTAAGATCCTGGAGCAAGAACCCTGAATAATGTTTAGATCATTAGAGAATAAGAGAATTGGAAGAGACCCTGAAAGTTCTTGAACTTTCTTTGCTTTTACTCAAATCAGGATCCTTTGGTGACAGGAGCTTCCTAGACTTCCCAGCAGTTTATTCTGTTGCTTCACTCTCTTTACAATTTAAAGCTTTTCCTGAGCTCTATTCTTCTATGTGACAATTTAAGCCTGTTCCTTGCCTGTGATAAATTAATTTCTTCACACCTGTAATTCTTTTTTTTATTATTACATTCTCTGCACTCTCGGAGATTTATATTTATTCTTAAAACATAACGTTCAAAACTGGGCACCATACTACAGATGTGCCCCTACTAGTATTGAATTTGCATTCCATATCTTGCAGACAATATTCCTACTTATTAATCCCAGTAGAAAATTCCCCTTCTTCACAACAATATGGTATCATGGTGTTGATTCATGCTCTGCTTCTGACCTTCTATAGTCTTAGATACATTTCTATTGAACTGCTACCTGCCCTGTCGCTCATCTTTCCGTACTTGTGGTAATAGCTCTGTGAATAATTTTATGGTGAGTCTACTTTCCTCCAAAGGTTAGTTTTGGAACCAGAATCTGGCAATATTAAAGTTTAGTTGATCTGAAAAAAACATTGCTTTCTGGAACTTGGAAGACATGATTATCAAGTTAGCTATCAATAGCTCTCTGTCCTCTACTTATCTGGCAAACAGAAAGTCGATTACACATCAAAATAATGTAAAAATTAATATATAATAGTAGTCAGCAGTCAGCAATCAATTTTAGAGCAATTTTTGGGGGGTCAGTTACAATCAAGACCACTTTCATTGGACATTACACAGAACTATGCGTAATTTTGCAGAATAACATGCCTTAATTAAACATGGAGAGTATCTGGAATCAATACAGATGGGAAATGCATTCACATTAATCTTATTGAAAGAGTTTAAGTTTTATTTTAGGAAAAGAACCATACAGAGAGTTCCAGTCACACCTTGAAGTCCTTCTGCTACTGCTGTCATGGAAGTTTTTCTTGAGAAAGCACTCTGGGATTCAAGATCTGCATTTCAAGTTAATTCCTTTATTAATAAATAAACATAGGTGAATTAACACATGCAGAAGAATTTTGGCAGGGATAATAACGGAAAAAATAGAAAAAATATTAAATGGATTAGCACACTTAATCGGTCTTAGGTTGCTTAATGAACAATTAGGCTAGTGTTTAATCCCCCTTGATCCATTCATTCTTGCAGCTCTTACTCTCTAAAGATAAACGCGATGATTCTAAATGTGCTTTCATTTTTGAAAGTGCTCATGTTAGTTCTACATTGTAACCATCAGCATGGAAACCATGTTATAAATGGGAAAGGACAAAAATGGGACATGCTAGAGCATCTATCACTCGATCCTCTAAAAAAATGATGCAAAAAACTTGCAGCACTCTAAAATAGGACTGAGATGACTCCTGTTGATTAAATATAGACGACTTTTTACCCAGAAGCTGTTTTTAAGGCCTTGGGAACAGCTTGTCAATCATTCAATAAATAGCATTACAAAACATGTCTTTGCTGGCCACGATCAGACACTTAACTTGCTTGGAAGGATCTAGGTTCAAGAGACAACATATGAGACAAGTATTTGAGATTACTAAACTCAGAATCCACGTATTACCAGTGGGCAAACACGTGGAAAAAACATCAAGCTGCATTCCTCTGATTTCTGGAATGTACCTCCCTGTGTCTTTGTATCCCAGACCTTAAAATAGTTCTCTCTTATGAGGAGACCAACCTTTCCCTTCACTCAGTGCATCCAAGCCGTGATTGTTTAGCAGTCCTAGTCTGACCAAGTGAGACAGAAGGTGGAGGAAAGGGACTACTCCCATGCATAATGGTGGCTTGCACTCTTGGCAGAGTTGCTCCAGCTAAATCTCCAGAGCAGCTGCTTACCTGTTCAGGGGGAATTGAAGGCTTGTAAGTTAATGGTCAGGAACTAATGAGAAGGACTGGATGTGTTTTAATTTACTGAAATATATTAAAACATCATGTTGATTAGTTTGAAGGCTAGAGGGGACCTTTTTTTGGTTGTAATGCTAAAATGCTCCATGAATTACTGCAGATACTTGAGAGAATGCTTTTCTATTTTTTTTTTCTTCCATTCTAAGGCTTTTGGGTTCTTTTTTATTGTAACTAGTGCTCTCATATGCATGAACCTAACAACTTCAAAGGGTCTCTAAGGAGCCTTTGGGTCAAGTACCTGTGGTAGCTCCGTCAGGACACCTCTGCTGTTATCTGTGTCCTAGACAGTTTGGGATACGTTCTAGGTTGGCCAGGGAAAAGTTTGAGTCTTAATAACAGAAGAGAAATTAAACAAGAGAGGCAGAAAGTGTGCCTTGGGGGCATGAAGTTCTGGATTCTTTCCTAATGCCACATTCATCAGACTTAATGTAGATGAACTCTGTGTGGGTTTGCCAGCAGCAAAGTCGAACTTCTCATCTGAGACTTCCTGATGCATTGCTCTGTAGTTATGATCCTGAAAGCATGAGCAGCTTCTGCCTTTTCATGGGCCTATGGCTGGAATACCCAAATGAATGTTGATCCCCTATTTGTATCCATCACTCAGGTCTGCAATATTCAATGGTGCACTTTATGCTAGGAGTTGACCTTGGGGCTTCCCTTCTACAAATACTCCCAGGGGGCTTTTCGCTGACTTGTGGATGATCAGGCTGCTAGCTAAAGTTAGTGATCATGATGGTCACTTCATGCTTAAACTTGCTAAATGTGTTTCATGCTAAACATGATACATCACACTGAATCACAGAGTATCAGGGATTGGAAGGGACCTTGAAGGATCATCTAGTCCAATCCCCCTGCCAGAGCAGGAACACCTAGGTCAGGTCACACAGAAACGCGTCCAGGAGTGTTTTCTCCAGAGAAGGAGACTCCACAACCTCCCTGGGTAGCCCCTTCCAGTGTTCCCTCACCCTTAGTGTAATACATGCTGGACACTAAAATGGTTAAGCATCCCTCTGTTTAGTAATGAGTGAACTAACAGAAGCCATTGCCTCTATAGATCGCTCTGGCAAAGATGAAGTAACAGGTTGCTCGAATGACCTAAGAATTTTTTTTCTGAAATGTGAACATGGATGCGAGGGCTGCAATTGTTTGGTTGGAGTCGTATGCATTAGTGACCTAAAAATGATCAGAAGCACTCAAGAAAAAATGTAGCAAATTAAAGGTGATGGGACAAGGGCACCACTGTAATCCTGTGAGAGTTCTGAGGGTTCTTTGAGCAAAACGCTGGTTGTGTAGGTTTAGAGAACATAACAAAGAACTAGCACAAGGGATTTCTTTGAGAAATACTGTATTCATGACAAGTGAAGTCAAACCATTCATCAGTTGTACTCATCATTTGGGTACGGATCCAAATGGGCAACTGGAGAAGGTCCAAAGGAAAACAATAAGAATAACAAGATTCTAAAAAAAGCATGCAGCTAAAAGAAAAGCAGTTATTTCATTGAGTGAAGAGGAGATGACTGGGGGAAATACTACATAAATGAATGTTAAAAAGCCCAAATCCAATCCCTTTGCTATATAAAAGACTGGAATGGAAAGGAAAGTGCTAAATTGCTTCTGATTTCCACAGCAGACAGGTCAAGAGTGATAGGCTTGGTTGCAAAAACATGGGACTAAGTTAAACTTTTGGAGACATTCTGTCTGTAAGAACAGTGAAGCACGTGCATGTGCTGTTGCAGGAGGCTGTGAAAACTCTGTTGCTGATTTTAAGGGAATCAATCAACAAATATTAGTTAATAAAGAGTTAGAGATAGTTTATGCCATCTTTACAGGGGGAAATGGATCTGATGAAGTTCTTACTGGTGTCATTATCTGTGAAACTATAAATGCTGCATGGAGGAAAATGGGGCATTGTGTACAATCTTTGAAAATGAAGAATTTTACATCAGAAAGGCCTCTTCCTATCCCTTTCTATCCTAATGGATACTGCACACATTCAGGATAAGTTCTAATTGGGACCTTATGCCCTTGCCAGGAAATCACAGGGACGAAGAAACCCCATTATTCTCTGCTACTGCTCCCTGGACATTGATTTAAGGTATCTAGGTCTAAATGGAACTATTTGTCTGCTTCCTTCCTTAAAATTGGTAAATGTGGAATAGGTGGGCAGGCTGAAAGGAATATGTGGAGACCTGACTCCACCTTCTTACCTACTGGCCACAATACCTGGATTGGTGACATGTAACGGAGCAAGAACATCTCCCACAAATAAGCAGACAACAGGGCATTGCTGGGTTACACCACTCCCTGCTGCTGCATCTGGATGCTTCGATTTACATTTCACCCTTTGATCCAAAAACCTAGGTTTCAAATCATCTCCTAGCTCCCCCGAGCTGGCATTACTTCCAGACTAAAGTCTTCTTTCTTTTCTCATACTGAATAACGCCACTAAAAATATGATTATCTGAGCTTGATAGTCAAGGCATTAACATTAATCCTTAAGCTTTGTCCTGCATATCAGCTTCTGGGAAACATCTTGGTCAGATTGACTGATATCATTGAGAAATTCATAGTCCTTAGAACCCTTGAAAATGTCAATGAAATGATAAAAAAGAAATCAATCTTTCCCTACTCATCAGAGGGCTCTAGTGCTGTTGAAGGGCCTGATATTTCCAGTAGTCTTTCAGTCTCTGAACCTGTTAAAATAAAGACACCTTTCACACATTTTCCTTCTCTGCCTTTCACAAATGATGGTTCTTTTAACCTTCTTCTCCCCTCTTTGTTTGGTTAAAGGATCAAAGCTTTTTTATTTATTTCTTTTTCTCCCAAACAGTTTCTGGAGTGTTAAAAAGCCCTACCAGTATACTGAGTTTACATTACAAACAAGTTAAAATTCCCAGTCTGTCAGAGCTTTTCTCCTAGGATACCAAGGAAAGCAAAGTTCAGCTAAACTGCACAATTAATTGGAGATCACTTCTGAGTGAAGAACAAAAGGTTGTTTTAAGCAGGGCTATTCTCTTCTCGGAGATTTAGAATACATTTTAGAAAGCAAAATTTTTATTCTCTGAAAGTTACCTCACTTTATTTGTATTCCTGGACCTACCCCATTAGGTCATTGTCCCTTTTCACTCATAAAATCATCCTAATGAATCAACCCTGGGATTAGCCATATGTAAATACATCCTTATCGACAGCCACACTGACAAGTGAAAGGATGAAAAGGGCATGGACCGCATGTTGCTTTTGCTAGAACAGCAGTCGGTTTTGCTCCTCTTTCAAGACACCGAGGCAGACAGCTTATTTCTTGGTTATGAAGAAAATGTTTTTCCAAGGTAAACGTATCCTGTAATAATGGTAAAATAAAGAAGTGTGTGCTAGATGGTTTAAGAGTTTTGGGCTGTAACATACTTCACTGTTGATCTACCATTTCCACACAGACAATTGTTACCCCTTTCTCAACCTTTGAGAGCAAAGACTAGCCCAGCAACTCAGCCAAGTACATCAGTCTCACGTAGGATGGGTTTGCACCTTTCTGATAAAATCTGTTGTCTGTTGATCTCATTGTCTGTTATCATCAGGGCTCTTCTAAAACCCTGGTGGTTGCAAGGAAGAAAGTGGGCAAACACAATTAAGGGACCCGAGGTGAATACCCTGAAGACTGTTGCAAGGCAGATTTGACCAGGTGTATTTTAGTGCGTTCCTATAGTGTTTGGAAAAAAAATATAAGAATATTCCTACAAACTTTGCACATTTTCTAGTAAAATGTCATTCTGTGGTAGCATTTTGTGGACAAGCATTTCATAATAATCAAACCCCTTATTGCAGCAAATAATGCTGCGCAGACCAGCGTTGTAAGGTAACCTTTTCACGCATTTTTGCTAAAGTTTAATCCAATATTACTGCATTGATGTTCCATGTGGGTGTTTTATCCCCCTGATTTTTACAAGGAAAAGAGTTAAATATTGGCAAAATACATCTGTTATAAGGTAAAATCAAGATCTTTCATCTGTTACATAATGAAACATCTGGGATGTTTTACAATGAAACAAAATCCGGTGTCAGTTGACATACAGTGAAGGTGTCTTTCTGACTGACTGAATATTAGTAAAATGCCACTAAAAATCTGTCATAAAATGCCAGACTCTAGCCATATTCTCAGCTGGTGACACTCAGCATTCAATTAAATACATAATTTCACCAAAAACTATAATGAGGCTTTTTGAAAACTCCCTTGTCATGGCAAAACCAATTATATTTTTGCATAAATTATTAATTTTTAAATGCTCTTGCAGATAAAGATAATTTTTTGTCATTTCTTAGCCATGTGAGCCTATCCAGACAATCAATGTTAACAGTTCATCACTGTACCTTATGTGTTTTATTGCATAATAGCTTTTTTTGACCCTTGCCTCCCTCCTATTGTCTGTTTATCTGTCTTCTCCTCTCAGAAAATAACGCATATAAGTGAGAAAAAAAAAATAAATCTCTCAGTTCTGGAAACATCCCCAAAATTTACTTCTTGATTTTTATTAGATTTCTTCAGATATGTGACTCTAACAGCAGGACAGTAAATTTCTGCTAGGTATCACAAATGTAATGTAATATTTTCAAACCCTAGAAGAACAATATCTTCTCATGTTTTCCTAATAATTTCTTCAATGGATGATGCAACCACTGTGAATAAAACTAACACTAACAATGTCAATATATAAAAATTATAAATAATACAGAAATTATTAGGCAGTAAGTACCAAATCAAAGAAGAACTCAGCCAAAGATGTCCTGTAAAATCTACATATAGAAGTGTTCTCTCAAGCACAGCTGCAGGTCTTCCACCAGGAAGAAATGGCATATACAAGCTGGAGTCATTATGGGGTCTAAGGAGCCTTAATCACAACAGTATATAAAAAACCAAAAAACATTCTGTGCTGTGAGCTGGACATTAAAATGGTCAAGAACTGCAATGCACAACCTACAGGAGATAGTCAAGGTCAACAAGGTCAAGAATGGTCTAGGAGCCTCTCAGAGAATGGGTTAGTTTTCTATAGGATCCCATTTCTAATCAGGGAGGAGGAATGTATTTATCCCTCAGGAACCCTTTATTCCTGTAGCAGAGGACTGGGGTTGCCTGAAAACTCCTGCACCGCCTCAGCCCTGCTCTTATACATCAGTGGAGCAGGGAGATGCACCACTGGTGAAACAATAATTAGGGATTTTTAGGGATGAAAAAAATTATTAATAAATTTAGGGATAAATTTTAGGAATATTTGAGATGAAGCAATGTTTTGTAAGATTTTAAACTATTTTCAAATAATTCCCTATCCTATTCTTCATAGTTACATGTAATGTTCATTGATTTGACCACACAGTGTTCAATGACTGTTGCAAATGTCTGACATCCTGAAGTGCTAGATTTGGCATCCGACACTAGTTTTGCTGAAAGATGTTTATGGAATTGCAACATAAAATTAGGCAGCCCTTTGTTGGCCACTTATCTAGGCCAGCCTCTTTGCAGGGCTAATTCCAGAGAAGAGTCCCAGCACTGCCAGATCTTGGACTCAGTAAATTGCTTGCAGCATCTTCCCTCCCATACTGCAAATACCTCAGTCAGCCTAACAACACCTGCATTTGAGGACCAGCCACCACAAACCAAAGCAGCTACGGCTCTGCAGAGCCCTAGATTATGTTAACCTCTCCACATGCAACACTTAGCCAACACAAAAATGGTCTCTAATTTGAAGAGGATCTTTCCATGGGAATGGAAACTAATGTATAAATCTTACTATAATTCTCAGCTGAGGGTGCGCACAGTCGCTACATCCTGCAAACATTTATTTTATTTTATTTTATTTTATTTTATATTTTATGGTTTTGCTCTGTTTTCCACCAGCCTGTCATCTCCTAGACAAAAATTTTTCACAGTTTTCAGGTTCCCTTCAGCTCCTTTCTCCTGGTGAGTCCAGGCTCTGTCTCCTCCTGTGTACCAGTGGGAGGTGACTTCCCCACACCACCCACACCCTCTGCTCCTCTTGCCTTTTTTTTTTTGGCAGTTCCTGCTTCCAGCCTTTGTCTGGGCTTTTCCTCTGATTT